>BQNB010033100.1:0-47883 GCA_026074375.1 Tanacetum coccineum | reverse complement strand
AAGCAGGGTAGAATCCTCTATTGATGTCAGTTTGGGTGATCAGGAGGATGCATCCAAACAAGGGAGGAAAATTAAGGATCTTGATGCTGATGCAGAAGTGACTTTGGTGGATGAGACTCAAGAGATGAATGATGACAACCTGATGTTTGATACAGGTGTGTTGGAAGAACAGGAAAAAGAAGTTGCTGAAAAGGAAGTTAGTACTGCTGATCCAGTTACTACTGCTGGTGAAGTAGTTACTACTGCTAATGTTGAAGCTACTACTGCCAATGCTCCAACAACAACTATTGATGAGTTGACTCTGGCTCAGACTCTAATAGAAATCAAAGCAGCTAAACCCAAAGCTGTTACATCTGCTGCTACAACAACTACAACTACAAGACCCAAGGCTAGAGGGGTTGTAGTTCAAGAGCCAAGTGAATTCAAAACAACATCATCACCTTTACAAGCATCACAACTTCCACAGGCTAAAGACAAAGGCAAGGCAATAATGGTTGAGCCTGAAAGACCTTTGAAGAAGAAAGATCAAGTTGCTCTTGATGAAGAAATGGCTAGAAATCTTGAAGCTCAGATGCAAGCTGAACTTATAGAGGAAGAGAGGCTTGCAAGGCAAAAGGAAGAAGAAGCCAATATAGCTTTGATTGAATCATGGGATAACGCACAAGCTATGATGGAGGCAGACTTTGAATTAGCTCATAGGTTACATCAGAAGAACAGGGAGAGATAACCATTAAGGAAAGATAAAGATTATTTGTAGAGCTCATGAACAGAAGAAAGAAGCACTTTGCAAAGCTTAGAGCTGAAGAGATAAGAAGAAAGCCACCTACCAAAGCTCAAAAGAGAAATCAAATGTCCATCTATTTGAAAAATATGGCTGGATACAAACATAGTCAGTTGAAGAGCAAAAGCTATGATGAAATCCAGAAGTTGTTTGATAAAGAGATGAAAAGAGTAAATACTTTTGTGGACATGAATTCAAAAGTAGTGAATGGTAGTGAGACAAGAACAGAGGAAAGTTCTAAAAGAGCAGGGAATGAACTTAAGTCTGATAAGTCAAAGAAGCAGAAGATAGATAAGCATGTAGAAGCTAAACAAGATGATGATCCAGAGGAGGAAGAAATGAAAAAGCATATGGAGATAGTTCAAGATTATCACACCCCCAAACGGGCCCTGGACGGAATACGTGTCCGGAGGCGTGACGTTCCTGGATATCTCAAGTACAAAGCTTAAAGAACGACCTATAAGGGTACTTTTTAAAAATAAACACAGTTGCATAAATGTAAAATAATAATAAGTTTACATCAATCAAATTTAAAAGATTCAAAAGTTAAAATGTAGAAGCTTTAATAAGTTCAACAACGGTATTTTAGATAACATAGATGAAATCTAAAAACTGGTTCGGGCAATTAGACTTCATATAGATCAAGCAACAACTTCCCAGCTAAGCACCTGAGAAAAACTTGCTTAAAACGGTCAACATAAAGTTGAGTGAATTCATAGGTTTAATTTGATGTAATAGTGGACCATAAGATTTTACAGGTCTGCGACAGTTATAACAAATACAGCTTCACATAAAATATATTTACGTTGCACTAAGCTCATGACACCGATGCTAATTCTGAGACATAGCTTTCATGTAGCTATAGGTTGCGTTGCCCTAGAGGAAATCCAACCTAAGATTTCCTATCCGAAAATTCGACGTGACATATATCTGTTTAATCGGGCGACCCGTGGGTAGTAAGTGCGACTTACCCGGATAGGAATAATTAGTCCCAATAGATTTATTTATTCACTCGCGCTCCCTCAACTGGTCCTCCGGTCAAGAGATTAATAGTTCATGATAGTTTTGGGCAATAGGAGGTCTAGCGCTACTTAGGCAACAGGTAAATAGGGAAAAATTCTCATGAAAGTACTTGTGTCCGATTTTAAACACAAGCAATGTTTCTCACCCCAAAGTTATAAAATATTTATTCAAAATGAGTAAAATTACGGGTCTATGAACTCACCTTGATGATATGGTAAAGAGTACACGTCAAAAGTAGGGTCACTCGAAACGAACGGTGGTACACGGGTATGACCTAGAAGAATACGGGTTTCGATTTAGTATCGGAAAGTTAGCGTATGTGATTTGATGCATGAACGTTTATTATTTATTTTTAGTAAACGTTATTTGTGTATTAAAACATTAGTGATCGGTTTTTATGTAAGGTCTTAAGTTGTAAGTAAGTACGTAATATTATATTAGTTATATAAATATAATATTATATTATTATTAACGTATAAATAAAATTATTATTTATAATTTGACATTTCTAAATCGTTAAGTAATTTAGTCAAAACATTTTATTATTTATGTTTTCTAAGAAATTTCTAGGTATAAGATTTTTACAAAAATTTTGGCATGACCCGTTCGTGTTTACACATTTTTCCAAAGTCGTAGACATATCAAAAACAAATTTCAAACCATTTCCAAATCAAAATTTACATTTTACAAACTCTACATAATCGTTTTCCGTTTAAAACAAGTCTAACGAGTCACTAAAACTCTTATTGGGCTTTTAGGCCCACTAAGCCTTTAATATGCCAAAGTACGAGATAAATAAGTCCGATATACTAAAAAGATAACAAACAAGTTCTAGGTTCATCAATAAGCTACCACAAGCTCATAATAAGCCAAGATAAATAAGCCGAACCCATAAGCTTATGAATAAGCTTGGGCCATGGGTTTTTGTTATGGGTGACGTGGGCTTGTAGGCCCATTAAGCTTTATTTGAGCTTATTGGTTAAGTCAAATAAACTTAATGTTTTACCCTTACAAAAATAAGCTAGAAATAAGTATACTAAATTTAAGTTACAAGAAATAAGCTTAAGATAATATTTCTTTATGTTTTCTTATTTATTCGTGTATATGTATATGCTAAAATAAGTTCAAATAATCAAACAAGCTCTCAAATAAGCTCACAAATATAAGCCGAATACAAAAAGCTTAAAAGTACAAGTATTATTACATAAAAATAACCACGATCACGAAACTATGATTTCCTTGTATTTATTCTTAAAATTTTCGAACCACAACTATAACCTTTTAAGGTTTATGTATTTTCAAAATCATTCTTGTTATAAAACAAGATGTACAACAAAGGTTTATGCATCAAGAAGAGTAGAAAAGTACAAGTTATTTGAGGATTTGGAGACTTACAAAGAAAAATGATTTTTAGAGATGAACAAAGATCGAGAACAACCCAAACGTTGTTTATTTTATACCCGAATGATCTTAAATGATCAAACCTTCAACTTGTCTTCAAATGTAAATGATTGAAAGTGAAAAATGTATGGTTTTGTATGTATTTGTGTTTGTGCCGTGTGTTTTAGAGAGACAAGGAGCAAAAGAGAGAGTGAAACTTATATATGTGAAAGGTATGCAAGAAATGAGAAGCAACAATGCATTTTAAGTAGAATATCACACACCAAAGGTGTGTGTGTGTGGTGATAACGGCAAGAAGGGACAAAGGAGGAGGGGACCAAAATGATCCTCCTATCACATGATTCCTAGTACTAGTCCTTTTCCCATTTTGTTGGATGATTGTCTAGTGAATTCAAATATGAAAATGGCATCCCAATGTTGCTAGTTGTTGGTTTGGACGTGCATAAGAGCCACAAGGGGGGACCAAAATGGTCTCAACTATTTTAGGATCACTAGTGCTAGATATTGAATTAATTTTCAAGCATGCATGCACATCAAATGTTACTTGCTATCTTCGGAATACGCATAACGACTTCACGACAAATTATGAAATTTTAAACATTAATTAAAAATGTAAAAACGCGTCCAATGACAAAAGACTACGATGAAATACTGTACGGTTCGCTCCCAGAGACGATTCTCAGATATTAACGGGACAACTTCCCGGTTACGCGTAAAAGTTATACAAAACATCAAAAAATTCAAATTATCAAACGGAAACGGCTAAATTACTGAACGGAAATTCTCAGGGTGTCATAGTTGCCAAGACTCAAAGTCAGTCCTATCGACCATTGGTGGGCGGTGTCAGAACCGGCACACTGGATATCTTTAGAAAGATTAGCCATCATATTTGATTGTGAAATGATATAAGTTGATCATTCAATGATTAGTGAGTGTATGTTAAAAGTGGTGATGATTGATAAAGTGTTTTGTTGTTTTGGGTTTGTTAAGTCTTAGAGTTTGAAAGTAAAAAAAATTGTCCAAGTGTCCAAACAGTGTCTTAAACCGTTGCCTAGGAGGTCAAACCGCTGCCTAGTCAAACCGCTGTCAAGAAGAAAATTGAACCAAACCGCTACTATCAAACCGCTACGAAGAAATAATAGTCAAACTGCTACCTAAATTTCAAACCGCCAGAGGTTCGTTTAGTAAGCCGCTATAAGGTAAAAATCTTCAAAACCTGTAAGCAAACCACTACTAGTAAACCGCTGATTAGGTAAACTGCTACTATCAAACCGCTGCGAAGAAGTAAACAGTAAATCGCTACGAAGAAAAACTGTCAAACCGCTGCCAGAAATTCAAACCGCTATGGTTTCGTTTCCTAAACCGCTATGAAAGAATAAATCTTCGAAACCTGTAAACTGCCACGAGTAAACCGCTACGATTAGAAACTTGTAAACCTCCACGAGTAAACTGCTACGATTAGAAACTTGTAAACCGCCACTAGCAAACCGCCGTTACTAAACGACAAACCGTTGGCCGTTGACTTCTAACAAACCGCTGTCAAATAAGACAAACCGCTAACAGTTCGATCTGACAAACCGCCAATACAGTATACGAGTATGTAAAACCGCTGCGAAGAAATAGGAATAGAATGCCAAACCGCCGTGAAGAAAAACGTATATTTTCTCCTAAAAACACCTAAAAATCACCCTTTTGAACGTTTTTGCTTGATTTCTTTGGCACAACTAAGTACTAGAAGGCTATAACTACTAGAAAAACACCTAAACTTTAACACAACAAAGATTAAAATCTAGGAAAATGAAGAACGTGCTAGAAAACCTAAAAAGTACACTTTTGATCTAAACCAAGCAACAAAACGCACATACACACGAGCTAATCATCCCATGGGCTCTGATACCAATTGTAGGATATTGGATATCATAACACAATGGAAGATTTAGGTTGAGCTAATTTCTTTAAGAGAGAAAGCAAGTGAGAAACTTTCTAGTGAGAGAAAATAGAATGCTTGTATAATGAAATGACTAACCACCTCTTCCATGGGATGGAAGAGTCTTATATAGTAACTTACAAACCGGCCCAATGGCCTAGGAAATGGGCTTACACGTGTGGGTTTATACCCGGCCCATTACCTTATGTTATACATTAAACGTTAAACTACGAGCTACGATAAACTGTAAAATACACTGGGTGACTGAGTCTTTTTCTTATATCTAACAATATTCCTCCTAGAATTTGCTTTAGGAACCTCCTTCAGATAATTTGTTTCCACTAAATCAGACCGAAGGGATGGAAACCTTTTAAAAAAAGGCATCAAAACCTTCACCAGATTCATAAAAATCAACACATTCACCACTGACCACACCACCATTGCCACTACATCCTTCAAATTCCCTTTCCCTTCCGTAGAATATGCAATTTAAAAGTTCTATAAGTTTAAGAAAATGTTAAAGTACTCATATATTTTTAATGAAAACCACTTGCTAACTTTTTGTTTATGCAAGTATAACTAAAAAAAGAGTTCTTATGACACATCCTAAACCTAACTAACCTATATCAGCATGTACCATGTCCAGCTTTAACCTGTTACTAACACCCCGCTTGAACATAAAGCCACACGTAGTTACCAGTGTAACTTTTTCATAAGACAAACAAATTGCCTATAAAATATCAACTTCATTCATATATATAGTGATACGATTAGCTTTTCGAAAATAAGTGTCAACTTACATTGAACTAAACAAACCATTATGTTACTAATTTACTTGATATGAGGAGCAACGATTTTTTTGTAACAAAATAAGTTTCACAGCTACAACAAGAGTTGCGAAAACAAAGGTCTAATTTCAAATTCCACGGATAACCATAACATCAATGTAACATGTAAAAATGGGTCAAATGGGTTTAACGGCAATCATTTACTCCTATCAAGAAAGATTAATATTTGAAGCATGCATAGACTACACCATTATAAAGTTAAAATATAGATCTATATTTTTTGCAGAATAATGTAGCAGGTTTGTATGCATTAAGAATAAACTTGGGATGGATTTTGGTCTATTCAGGTTAATATGCAACTGTACTCCAAAGTGAACAATTCACTAATAAAGAGGTTAACTTTGACACTTATAAATTCTAACAATCATTCATTTTAGTCTTCTGAAATTAACGAAATTTAACAAACTCAGTTCAAGCATTATTTTGTGAAAGCAAACCTGAAACTTGCTACGCTTCTTCTTCAGCTTTGATCACTGTAATGAAAAGATAACTAAAAGGCTAAAAATGAAGTTTTTAAAATATTACATGATATTCATGCTCAAAGTCAATGGGGGCTTTGGCCTGAGACTGTATAGTTTCACGAACGCTATATCGCAACCTTCCATAATCCACATGATGTTTTTAAAGTTAATACACTATTAACTTTTTTTGTTTCTTTACACATTATAAGGAGACAAATGCTAGGATGCTACTGGTTTTCCTTCTCAACACTCTCTTTCATTTCAAGCATCATAGGTATTTCTTTGGTCTCTTCGCTTGATGAAATATCATAATCGACCCTAACTGCTCACTTTTAAATTGAATGTATACTACAAAATATAACCAAAGAATAAGCAAATTAAATTGAATCTTTATACTTTTAATAGACAAACTAAAGATTACTAAAAAATCTTCTTTTTTATCCTCATGGTAGTATCAGGTTTTTGTTGTTGTGAATCGATCCTTAAAAGCCAGCAACTTTGTTCCTATAAGTAATGCATAATAGTAAAATTTAACAAAGCCAACCAGGCTAAAGACTTGCATCTAATTTTTGGGAAGCTTGAATTTCTTATATGATATGTGATTGGGTCATAACATATCTAAATATATTATTTAAGAGCCAACACCACTTTGGCTTCAGCTTCCGCTATCGCTGCAACTAAAATCAACCAATCTAACAAAAAAAATCAAAACCATTAATTTTTTATATAGATTATTCATGCGACAATCAAAAACCCAAAATCAAAACCCCTAATTTTTGGATTTTGGTTTGTGGTGGATTTGATGAATTAGATAAAAAGATGTGTAAAAAACTAAATCTATTATAATATTGATCAACTGGATTACCTTCCGATAAGAATACTTCAATCTTCTTGCTTCTAATTTCTTTTATGCATTAATAGAGTTGTGGAGTTGTAATTGGAGTATAATCGCGGAACCTTTGAGATACATGTATAATTAAAGCAGAAGCTTTTGGAAGAGGAAGTTGTATAACTGTAACTGCACACAATGAATGTCGAACAATTTTAATGGAGACTGTAGAATGAAAGTCGCAGAATGAGTGCAAGCCTTTAATGGATACAGCCCCAATAAATTAAGGGGTTGTATCTTTTAGTATAATAGATGCATCATCATAAACTATAGCTGGGAATTTTGTTTCAAAAGTTTTGAGGCAGTCAATATCTTCAATATCAAGACACCAGTTGATCATACCATACTTAGCAGTTTCCCAGTTATACACTTGACCGTTTCTAAGAGCTTTCTTAGTTTCATATTGAACATATTCTTCTATAGTAATATCTGGGTTGTCCGTTTCCTATAATAAATTGGCTAAGAACACAGATAAAAAGGTTAAACTGATAGATAAAAATTACAGAAAATAAATGATAAAATCTAACTAAAACTGCTGCTGTATCAAACGATCGATACGCCATATTCAGTAGAATGAATACGTCATATTGATGTTTGATGTCGAATACGCTGTATAAATTTTAAAAAGTGGATACGCCGTATTCAAAAGGATGAATACGCCGTATAGGGTATTTGAACAGAAGGTAAACAGCAGGTATCAAAAATGCAGAAAAACAAATAAAAATACAAAAACACTAAACAACTAAAACATAAAATAACAAACTAATAAAAACTAAACTAAAAAATCTAATATAAAATACCAATAAACAACTAGTAAACAAATTTCACTCCCCGACAGCGACGTCAAAAACTTGATGTGTCGTTTAGTATAGGTAATTATATTATCAAGTTTAACTATTTATATTTTGCCGATTTTACCTATTAACTAACACTAACGGGCAGTGTACCCGATCAATTATAGGTTCTGGGTGTCGATCACTAAGAATGAGCGTTAATACTTAATCTACTAGTATTCTAATTATCTAAGTTAAACCTAATTAATCCTAATTAAACCTAAACTACGCAAATACAGGGGGGGTTCAGCCTGAGAGACTGGCACGAGTTTTGGTTTAATCTAAACTAATAAAGCGATAAATGAGACAAATAACACACACAAGCAAATAAACAAACGATAAATAAGATGCCAAGCACTTATGTAAGGAAAACGTATTAACCAAGTTTATTTGAATAAAATGTATGAATTGTCTATGTGTGCAATGATTGTACTACTTTCGTTGGTGGTATATCATTCCAAAGTCAGGTGGTACTTCTCCCTAAACTCTAGGTTTATATAACGGTTAATCCTGTCACAATCAACCAAACCCGCATAAAGTTCACACCGTTGATTATAATCTATCTAGGTGACAATATTGAAACCTAACTCATCGAGGCTTTACCAACTTATGGCCTAATGGTTATCTATATACTAGTAGTCTATAATCCACTTAACAACCAAAGGAAACAGAACGTTATTTATAGTCTTAAGATACCTTAGTCTATCATTCACTTAACCAAAAGTAGAAACAGGATTTTATTTGTAGTCCTAGTGATCTAGTTATATAGATAAGTTGTATGTAGTATCTATCCTAAACTATAGCCTATAGCCCAAATAACGATTAAGTTGCAGTGTTTTATTTATAATCCTAGATCCAGTTGAATGATAGATGAAAACATAATCAAGCATATAAACAGGTATGAAGTGATAAACATAATCAACATGCAACGAAAGAGTAAACAATCGATATAAACAAATCAAGACATTAAATTATCATAAACTTGACTAATACCTACAGGTTTTAGCCCATAATCTCTGTAACAATACACAGTATCATATTCAAAATGATTAAAGTAGACTTCATAAAGAAAACGATACGTTAACCGAATGATTATAGCGGAGTATAATGATTACAAGAGTTCTCCTATAGAATTGATGCACTTGCGGGACCTTCTTGTCTTTGAAAATCGTCTGAGAATCGTACTTGGTGGTTTTTTGCTCATTGAAAACCGAATGCTAGGTTTTCTATTTATAGGTTTGCAAATCTGGTCGATACGGCGTATTGGTGAGGTCTAATACGGTGTATCAGAGGTATTCAATGTGGGCTCCATGATTATTATATTCCAGAATATTCTTTAACCGCCTCCCAATACGACGCATCGATGCATCTAGATACGATGTATTAGGGTCTTCCTGTCATGGATGTCTTATGAAGTTAGGGCGTGAATATGCCGTGTATGCATAAGTGAATATGGCGTATCGAGAGTAAAACATTCTTGTTCTGCTAGTTGACCAAGGTTTCATGTACGACGTATATGCTGATGTGGATATGGTGTATTCTTCATAGTCAGGCAATGGTCATGAATTCGTCCAAGTTTTAGGATACAACGTATTTGTCTAGAATGATACGGCGTATTAATATCAGATTCATCAGACTTTCTTGAACTTCTTCGTTTGTGCTCCAAAACATGTTCTTTTCTCTAACTTTCACCAATTGCTCGATAATAGTTGAGATTCATAAAGATAAGCAATTAAGTATCAAATCTAATATAAAATAATATAAAACAAGCAATATAGATGGGATAAATTATGCTAATAATTAGATGTTATTTGATGCCATTAGTGGCGTTCCAAGCACCAAGTCAATTTGGAATTCGACTTGTCTAACCGGTAGGAGTCCAGGCAAGTCTTCAGGAAAGACTTCTGTAAAATCCCTAACAATAGGCACGTCTTCTAGTCGCTTCTCCTTTGATTTTTCTTCAGACTTCTTCTCTTTGATGTGTGCCAAAAACACGTGACAACCCTTCTGTATGTATTGATGTGTCTAGATGCACGATATGATATTCAGCCTACATTCACTCCTTTATCCTTATATTGCTAAGGTTTCACTACCGTAAGGAATACAGAAAAGCTTCTCGTCGCAAATGATTACAACGTAGTATTTCGACAACCAATCCATACCATTGATGGCGTCAAAACTTCTGAGTTCAACGGGCATTAAATCTATGTTGAATGGGTGATTTAATAAAATTCAAGGTACACCCTCAAATTATGGTATCAACTCCTATTAACTTTTCGTTGTCTAGTTTTATAGTGTAAGCAATATCTAGAATGGTTGATGTAATGTTAATTAAAGAACTAAATGCGGTCCACATAAAGCTTTTATCAGCTCCAGAATCAAATAAGACAGTAGCATAATAGTTATTAAGAAGCAACGTACCCGTAACTATGTTAAGGTCTTAAACCGATTCTCCTCCACCCTAAATAAATGCTCTCCTCGAGCTTGTCCACTTCCACTCGGATTTCCACGATATTGATTCTTCAATTTGGGACATTCATTCTTGTAATGTCATTGTGAACCACACTTAAAACCGGTTCCTGGAGTTCTCTAATTGTTCACTAAGGGCCTTTGAGTTGTAGTAGGAATGAGGATTCTATAGTCTCTGGATAGATAGCCAGTCCTCTTGCAATTGTTGCACTTCATAGTGCATGGTCCAGTGTGGTGTAGCTTACACCTGTTACAGAGAGGTAACTTCCTAGCATATCCATTCTTGTGGTCTATTATAGCAGTATAAGCCCTCACGGCCTCTTATCATTTGTTTTGTTACCCAAAGTCGTTTCAGTGGTTGCCTTCCCACTTCCTATTATTCTCACCATTCCTAGCAGCCATTGCCCTCACAACTTGATGCATAAGATCATTATCCATACAAATGGCTTATCCAATTCGTTTTAGCTTGGATGGGGTAACATTCCCTTGAATGTCGTCGGTCAAACCCAAAATGTACCTTTCAATCATCTTGTATTTCGGTGTAACCATGGTGGGGCAAAGCAAAGCTAACTTCTAAAATCTCCTGGTATAATCAACAATGTCAGTTCCCTTAACTGACAAATTCCAAAGCTTAATTTCCATCTTTTGAACCTCATTCCTTAGGCAACATTTATCAATCATCATTTGTTTCAACTCCTTCCAAGTCGTCTCGTAAGCAGCATCCAATCCGATATATTCACATAAGATCTCCACCATGTTAGTGCACCGTCCAGCAACGTGCGTGCGGAAAATTTCACCTGGCGATTCTCAGCACAATTGCTTACGTGGAACACCGACTCCATCTTCTCAAACCAACACGTCAAACCAACAACTCCTTTTGTTCCTTTGAAATTGAGGGGCATACAAGTTAGGAATTCCTTGTAAGAGCAGTTGCGAACTGTGTGCTCCACGCCTCTAGCACTTCCACTTGTCTCATTGTGAGCTCTATTTCCGCTAGCTCGGTTAGCCCCGTAGGCTATCATGGCATCAACTATGCATTGAGCGATCAATTGTTTGATAGCAGCAAGGTTCATTCCTTGTCTAGTTGTCAGCATATTCTTCAAAATCACAAAAATAACAATACACAATAAGATTTCATACAAGATAAAGTCATGACACGTAGAGATATAATATAAACAACCATGGCAGTATAAATCAGCATTACAAGATAGCATAATCATAACCAACATAAATAGATTCAATACTTGGTACATCATTTTACAAAGGAATAAAAAGAGTACAAGTGTCATATTAAAACTACTAGCTGAGTACTGCTTAATGGTTAGTAGACTACAATACAATGAACCTACATTATACTAATCTAATGACCTACATGCCAAGTTGATCCTCTAGTCTCCTAAGGCGTCCCCTGAGCTACATCTCTCTGAACTCGCTCTGTTGTAGGCGAGCCTCAGCATCCTCCATACGGATTTGGGACTCTGTGATCCTATCTCGAGCAATCCCTAAGGAGTCATGTAGAACCTCAATCTGCTTCTCAGCAGCCTCGGCTCTGTCACGAAGGGTCTCTATCTCCTGCTCTACGCTCTCGATCCTATCAACTAGAATCTCCCTCAAATGATTGTAGATCTCCTCGATCTGATCCTTATGACGAATCAATCTCACCTCTAATAATGGCACAGTGTGGTGAACAGACTCACCCATCACTAGCAGATTATGAGCTAAAGAGCCCTCTCATATCTCATAGGTGCTCAGTGCACCCTCCTGATCTCTCCAACTGCAGAACCTGGGTATAAAGAATGTCCATCGACGGGCCCGTGACTTCTTGTGAAGTATGAGAGGAGCAATGGCCTCAGTCGTGGTCTCATCAGTGGTCTTTAGCTACGATGAAGTCATCTGAAACTTCTTGTGAGGTCGCAACAAAGCAGATAGTCTAGATGATGATAATGGTAGTGGTGGTGGTGGTGAAGATGATCTATATCTCTTACGAGATGGTGATGGTAAAGGTGATGGTGGTGGCAAAAATGGTGTTGATGATGGTGATGGTGATCTATACCTCTTGCGAGGTGGTGCAGCGATCTCCTCTGTAATCGCCACCTAATCGCCGCCTCAATGGAAGGCGGTAGAGTATATGGTAGACATACTATCTTCCCGGTGTACGCATCATACGTATCCCGTTAGGGAGAGTCCTGTATGGACAACGTAATGATGTCTCTTGTCCAGGCTAAACAAGAATAGCAGGACGAATAAGTGATGGCTTGATGGTTGTTATAGGTATAATATGAGCCTGCATCAGCTCATCAGGCTCCATTGAATCCTCGTCCTTGAGTCATCCTCCGAGGGGTCCTCCTCAGAAGACTCCTACAAATCTTTCTCTTGAGGGTCCTCTTCAAAAGGCTCGAAGTCTGAGTTAGAATCCGGAGTATAGTCGGGTGAAGCTGGCACATAGTCGGGTGATAATGGTGCGGGTGCAGTAGGCAAAGTGGCATCCTCGGCCTCTGAAACAGTCAGGATGATGTAAGGGATGGATGATCTGGTACTCTCGTCATCGAACATGACGAGACAAAAATGTAGGAGACAGACATATTGCCGTGACAATTTTAGTATTTATATAACATCATTTATATAAAAGAAAATGTAATCATATACATAAGTAAGCATGAAAGTATAGTGAGTATGCGCGCGGAATGTTATGATAAAATGTTATGATGCAACGATTATAGTCTAGGCCTAACAATGCAACCTATTTTTCTATAACCTTGGCTCTAGATACCAATCTGTCACACCCCCAAATATTGTAGCGGAAAGGTAACCGGGGGCGTGATGTTCATAGCACACGAACACAAGATATAAAGAACAACCTCTATATGAGTCGTTTAAAAGTAGATCATTTGATAAATTTAAAGTGAACCAAGTTTTTAACCAAGTACAATACGAAGTTATGATACAAACTAATAAATAGTTTGAAAGACATCAAAACAATCTAAATTATGCAGGAAAATACTGCATAGATGCGACTTCATAAGCTAGCCATGCATTCTAGAACCTGAGAAATACATATGTCAGCAATAATGTTGGTGAGTTCATAGGTTTTAGTAAATATATGTGTGGACCACAAGATTTCAAGTGTATGACCATTGTAACACATACAATGACATATAAGTAAAAGTTATTACGATTGCACTAAGCTCATGACACCGAAGCTACAACAGAGTTTAAGTTGTTACAATAAGTTGCCCGACAGGTGTCTAACCCAAGACCACCTGGATTTTCCCGAAAGGTATACGTCCGTTTGACCAATCCCCTTGGTCAACTAAGTGCTACTTACCCGGACGGGGATGTCATCCCTAACAGATCTATTTACAACAATTGTGCTTATACAAAGTAATTAACGGTTCATGATATTAGGCATAAGTGGGTTAACGGTACTTAGGCTAATCCGCAACAGTTTAAAAGTACTTGTGTCCATAAGTAAAAGCAAACAATCTATCTCACCCCAAGTGTTTCCAAACAAGTATAAATCATGCAAAATTGGGTCTATGAAACTCATCTCAAGTGAATAATACAATCGGGAAAATAACGCAAGTGCTAAAATAGCTCGAGTCCTAACCGCGACCTAATTAAATAATTAGGCACTTTAGGTTTACAATATGAGTGTACCAAATGCATATGAGTTTTATAAATATTTTTCCTAACCTACTATGCTTGTGTTTAAGGTTTTTCTAAGGGCATGTTTGGTAGAGAGAATTTTAGAGATTAGAAATGAAGTAAAGAATAGAATTCTAGAGAAATGGAATTGATGAGAATGTATTGAATTCTACTGTTTGGTAACGCAAGAGAATTAAAATTAAAAATAATCACAAATTATTTTCTTCCTTTGAAAAACTACAAATAAAGAGTGATTATAGAACGATAATTTCACCATCATTTTTCGAGTCAGGTTAGTCGGGTCGGGTTAAGCCTATTCGGACCCGACCCCAATTAAGCCTGTTTGGGTCGGGTTACTCGGGTCAAAAAATTTATTCAGGTTATTCGGGTGAACCGAGTAAGCCGAATGCTAGATAGGGTCGGGTATCGGTTTGAAAAAGTTTGGCTAACTCGGGTTCGAGTCGACCCGATTGACCCGAATATGGATTTTTTTATAGAAATTTTAATATAAATTTTCTATTTAAAAGAGTGAAAAAGGCATTTTTATTTCATTTTACTCATATTCGGGTTGACAGAACCCGAATGGACCCGACCCGAGTTGAACCGATCCGAATTGACCCGAACCCGAGTAACCAAAATTCAAATAGGGCTTCGATGCGCCCGCATCTTTCTTCTCGGAATCCTGTGAACATAGTAGCTAAATAATCCCAACGTGTTACATAAGGCAAGTCCTTTATCCACTCGGAGACTGGGAACGACGTGGGGCTCGCACTCTCGACTCCCCTATTCTTGACTCGAATTTGACCCGACCAAATTGTCCCGAACCCTACCAACCCGACCCGACTAACACCCCTACTTGAGACTAATACCACTAAAATTTTTGCGATGGTGGGTTCAAACCTCGTGAATTTGCCAGCAAAAAAAATCAGCAACCATGATTACAAAAAAATATAGAAAAATAAAAGCAAAAAACAAAAAATAAAAATAAAAACTCATTTCTCTAAATTCTTTACAAAAAATATGAAAATGGGGGTGACAAAAATTACACTACCATTTCTCTCTATTTCTCAACCTAATTCTCTTTAATTCTCCACTTTTTTATTTCTCTCTACCAAATAAGAGAATTTAAACTAATTCCATTTCTCTTATTTATTTTCTCTACACCAAACACATCCTAAGTTCAAAATATACTTTACAATTAAATTTACAAGTGTTTTATACTAGAAGTTTCATAAAATAGTCTGTTGGAATTAGGGTTTTCCCGACTTCACGGGACCATATCTCACTCGTTTTCTACTAAAATAATGTGTTTCAAAAGTCTAGGTTTAAGATTTTTGAGTTATCTTTCCAAAATTGTATGCCTTGTAAAGTGAATCAAAGTTTAAAGGGTCCAAATAGGTCTTAGAAGACACAAAGTCTCTGTTGTCCCTTCGACATTTTATGTTACTGAAATTGTTTGTCATAACTCACTCAAATTTTATCCTCTCGGCTCGATTCAACTCGCTAAGTTTAAGTTAAGGTCTTATCTAAAAAAGTCTCAAAAGGCTCAAAATGCCAAACTACTCTTAAATGGATCATAATTACGTTCAAATTCCAGGACTTAGATGTAAACGAACCCGAATCCTTTTAGACACCTCCATAAATTTAGCTAACACATTACATTAAAGGAATATGAAAAGAGTTTTGCTCATGGATTGCCCTAAAGTGGTCGTTACAAGCTCTCAAGTCTATACAAAAATATGTTCTAGTTTAGGGTTTGTAAAACAAGCTTTTTAACATATTTCTTTTATACACAAGCATATTAAGGATCTATAAATCATATATGAAGTGTGTAAAATGTATGTAAATATGAAAATAATGATACTTACAAAGATAGATGCTTAAGTATGCAAGATTTACCCAAAACAACTAAGAAACCTTAATTTATCAAATCAAATCCTTAGCTTCCTTAACCAACACCTAGATCTTCTTGCAAATACTTAAACCTAGCTTTGAAAACCTTGCTTTCGTTCCTATATGCTGCCGTGTATAAGAGAGGAGAGAAAGAGATAGTATCTGTTTTGAAAGTGTGAGAAATGAAGAGTTAGGTACCTTCTTTATATAGTAAAAGTCTTAAGAAAGGATGAGTTGTTTTAACTAGCTAGTAATGCTTGATCTATGAGGTTAAAGGGGGCGACAAAAGGAATATGGGTAATAGGGGTGAAAGTAACAAAATTTGGGTAATAATGATGAAAGTAACAAAAGTTAGGTAATAGGGATGAAAGCATCAAAAGTTGAGTAATAAGGGTGAAAGTAAATAAGCATAAAATAAGCTTCTAGATGGTTTTATGGGGAGAGGGGGACTGTTCATAGTGGTTGAGGAGGAGAGAAATGTATTTTGAATTTTGAAAGTGTATAAGTGTAGGCATGTGTATAAAAAAAGGTGATGAAGTGTTGTACATGCATGCATGAATATGTAAACTTGTATGATTTACGTAAAACTTATAAAATGAATGCATATGAATTATAAAATATATCCATGATAATGATAACATGCTAGTTATGAGTATACTAAACTTAGTCTAGAGTTGTTGTGCGTTCAAAGACGTTTTTCATAGTACGCGGGATAACTTCCCGGTTATAGGTTACATCTAGCACGTATACGTTCAAAGTAAAATATTTAAAGTTAGTGGTTAAATATCAACCTGGAAAAATGTCATTTGTTACATAAGTGATGTACGATAATGATATAATGTGAGATCCAATACATGATTGTTAAATAGATATAAGTGCATAATCTAAACATCAAGAAAACTAAGCTTGATGATGTTTAACTTCTATTGATAAGAAGCCTTCAATGAATGAAGATAAAAACTACACTAATCTTGTTGTGGTGGATCTCCGTATATGTGTGGATGGCAAGATATTTAAGCTTGCATAGATGGATGATCAGGGAGAAATATATTTACAACAAATAAGAGTTAGAACCATCATGATCAAGGGTTAATTGTGGTTTTAAGGGTGTGAAAATGTGTGTTAAACATGAGAGAAAATCTAATCTAAATGTGTATAAAGAATTTGTTTTTGAAGTGTGAAAATGAACCACAATTTATAGACAAAAAATCTGACTGTTACAAACCGATGGTCCCTTAAATATTTAAAGGACCGTCGCCTATTTAAGGGGACCTTTGACATGTCAAACACTTCTTTTTGTGTTTTAGTTGTGGCATGATTTTTTATGAAGGTTTGTCTAATTTAACTGGGGGATGCAAAATTTGAATTTTATTCTTATTAAAACATTTTTATATATACAAAAATATTTTGTCAAATTATTTTTGTGAAAATGTTTTGTAACTTAATTAAATAAAAAGAATGTAAAGTGTATGAAAAAATATTTCTTTGATCGTAAATCAAGTTTACGTCAAGTGAAAACTTATGTCTAAATACAAATGTTTATGTCAACTTTTACGTAGTGACTCCGAAATATTATTTAGATTTATTCTATAGTTTGTTAAATGGTTTGATCATAATCTAATATAACAAACATATTCAAACCTATGTTGAAGCAAACCTGAGACGCCGAGAGATGTTGATGTGATATTAGGTCACTTAAGCATTATATCACATATATGAATGTTATGTTTAGTAAGAGAAATTAGAGAGAGAAAGATATTATCAAATGAGGTGTTTTTATAAAAGAGAGACAATGAGGAGTACAAGAATGAGAAGCCTACTACACTATCCGAATTCTCCATATTTATACTAATATCTCTAAACTATGACTACTTAGCTATTTGGGCTAATTTCTTAACTTAGGCCCAATTAGCTTTATTACAAAATATTAAATACTGAAAACTGCTTATTATTACAAAGATAAATTCTAAGAATAATAAACACTTTTTTTATTCCTAACAATCTCCCCCTAAGGGTAGATTATTCAAGACACACTTTGTGCGATAGAATTGGTCTTTCATTCACAAAGTTTTCCCACCTCCTCATATGTCTTTGATGCTTTAGACATTTCTTGATCTTTGTATCAAACAATTCCATGATCTCTCTGTCTAATTCACCAAGAGGTGGGTCTTTAAATCCATAACGTGCAACACAAATAATCTTATAAACTTTCTTCAACACTTTCTTGATCTTTGTATCAAACAATTCCATGATCTCTTTGTCTAATTCACCAAGAGGTGGGTCTTTAAATCCATAACGTGCAACACAAACAATCTTATAAACTTTCTTCAATACTTTCTCCAATGTTGCATTACAAAACTTTGGTATATCTCTAATGCCTATAACTCTCCTTTTTTTCTTATTGTTCTCATATGCAATTCTAACAAAAGGAACAGTTATGATAGAATAAAGTTCAAGGTTTTTGATACCAGGAATGATAAGAGTTGGTCCAATAAGATTGATCTAGATCTGATAACTTTTAATTCCTAGCTGGTAATCATGAACTCTTTTCCAAATAACACAACTTTTGATGAAGATGACTAAGGAATTTAGCAATCCATTTTCACGGTAATTGACTTTACCTTTTAAACACAACTAGTACATGTCTTCTATGTCGTCCTTGTTCAAGTACTTGTAGTCTGCCTTAGAAAAGATATATGCTTTGTTGTCAGCCCTTTTTACAATAATTTCTTCCATGAACTCTTGCCTATATCATTTTTCGTTCTCATTTCTGATCACTTTAACACTCTTGTGATCTGAGTAAACTTCCTTAGGATCTGATCTTTCTTTGTTGTGCTTCTTTATGTAAACAATCTTGTGACATGTGTCTTTCCAGTGTTGAATGGATAGTCGTACTTCTTAGTGAAATGTCTTGAACTCTTTACGTACCCATCTTGTTAAGTGTTCTTCAAGATCATCTTATGGGAAAGGAGTTACATGAACTTTATGCAGTGATAATACATACTTCTTAGCCTTAGTATTTTTGTGCTTTGGATAAAACATATCCTCATTATACAAGTACCTTGGAGGCTCATTTGGATCTCTTTGGGGACCAAAGAATATTGGAGCTTCTTTCTCATGAATCAGTGACATCAGATCTTCTTCCCTGCTTTCCTAGACAATTTAATTTTCCATATAATTTGTTGCTTTTCAATGTGGTAGGCATACTCTGTTGCAATTTTGTATTGATTTCTAATCGTATCATTCAAAGTAGCCTCCATTATATGATGATCAGTAATTGTTAGTACTTTCTTTTCACCTATACTCTTTAACTCTTCTAAAAACTCTGGTGATGCCTCTTCAGATATTACCTCATCTTCATCAATTTCTAGAATTTCAGACCACCCATCATATTCATGTTGTTGCTGTATAAATGACGTTGTATGAGATTCTTTCACTAGTTGTTTTGATGAAGATGTATCATGTACATACTTAGACCCTCTTTATATCTTTTTCTTTTTTGCACCTTTCACCCTCTCAGGAAGAGCATCATCATTTGGATGGTTACCATGACTTCTCTTGCAAAAAAAACATTTTGTCTACAAGTGTCTAATGCTGCTGAAGGTTTCTCAAACTTTGCCTTCAGAACATTCCACATATCAGGATCAGCAACTTGTGACTATGGATTATCCTTCGTCTTCATGTATAATTGTTGCTGTAGATTAGATTAGAAACACTTGAATATGGTTGCAAAGTTATGACATGATTCTGCATGTAGTTCTTGAGAAATTCTTCAATTTGCTGAGGAGCAGTGGCAGTAATCTTTTGAGTGACCAATGAATAGAATTTATCCTTCACACTTGTAACTTTCGTTTTCATTTCCAAGTTCACACCTTTTTAAAGATGAGCTTTGATGACTTGCCTTGTACCCTGTGCTACCTTTGGAATAACTTTTTGTTGAAAGTATCAGTGATTTCTATGCCTTGTCACTCTTGTTACTACTCCTCTGCGATGTTTTGCATGTTGGGATGAGGATTGGGATGGAACATCAGATATATGTACATTTGTTTCCATCAATTCAATAGTTGGTGCCTTATCCAAAGATAAGTCAATCCTAGGGGATCTAGGGATGTAGGAATTGGTGTTTGCTTCTCCGCTTTCCTAGTCTCCAAAATACCCATCCGTTTCCTTATGATCAATGCATCATCATTTTGATGATTATCATCATCATCGTGTTTCTTCTCCTCTGGACTTTCCTTATAACTCCTCGGTTCTAACCTAGTGTCGGGATCTTCATGACTTAAGAGTAAAGAATCTACAAATCCACCATCTTCTTCTTATTCTCGGTCAACCATCTTATCAAATTCCTCATCTATAATTGTTTATCAACACTAGCTATATTTTCTTTCTCTTCAGATTCTTTTGCACTTTCAGCCTTAGCTACACTTTTCATATTTAATCCCCATTCATAGGTAATTTGATACATGGATCGTACTTAATTTTAAAAACCATTTGTTTTAAAAATTAGAGAGACGTGGCTCTTGATACCAATTATGAAAAACGTAGAGGGGATGAAAACGTTTTTGTTTATATATTTAAATCTTTCGTATCAATATGGATTCAGGTAAAGATTGTAGAAATCACAGGGAATACTGAACATATATTAATCAGATTCAACTAAAATATTTAACCTTACAAAACATCAAATAGACTAGGCACGAATAAAACCCTAACTATTAAACGAGCCTAAACAAATGGTTTTCCCCTATGCTGCAACAGTGAACATTAAGAGTTTTTCAAAAACAAAATAAATTAAAAACAAAAAAAAATGTAGAGCAGAGTGTCTTAGAGTGTGAACTTGAAGCTAGAAAAAGTCTCAATCCGATGCAATCCAAACTATAATAAGGCAAAATCAACCACGTCTGAAACAAATGGACCAAAGTCGATGCAAAAAAAAGTAGAGCAACACAAATACGGAGAAGAACCATAGCATATCAGAATAAGGTGCATAACACATTCATGGCATATGAAGACAACGACCTAGCTGAACAGAACATACAGCGGTAGACAATTACAGATGCAGGTGGATGCTGAGTGAATGTGCAGGGTGGAATCAGATAGTGCAGATGTATATACACGATGAAATCAAACAAAACTAGACACACAATAAAATCACGTGAATCCATAACCAGATAATGGAATCAGTTTAAACTATATGTAAGGTGCAATTAGATATCTATAGACAGATACTGTCACACCCCCAAACGGGGCCTGGACGGAATACGTGTCCGAGGGCGTGATGTCATAATATACATCACCAAAGATCAAGGGAACGACCACTATATGGACTTTTTAAAAGTAAACACCGTTGCATAAAGTTGGTGAATTCATAGGTTTGAATTGGTAATAAGAATGGACCACAAGTTTGCAAAACATTTTTGACTATTATAAAAGATACAATATCACATAAAAAGGTATTTACGTTGCACTAATCTCATGACACCGAGGCTCAATAGTATTGATAGCATGCATAATGCCAAATAAAACTTGCCTTGACAGCTACCCTAACGGAACAACACCTTAACCTCTGACATGGTAACGGAACAGCTACTTACTCGAACGGCGATTATCAATCCCAATAGATCTATTTACAACACTCGTGCTCACTTAACCATGACGGGCAGTTAAGAAATTAACGGTTCATGATAACTCGGGCATTAAAAGTTTCAACGCTACTTAGGCAACACGTAAACAGGATTGGGAAATCGTAAAGCATTTGTGTCCAATGTTTGAAAACAAGCAATGTTTCTCACCCCAAAATGCTAAAGTAAAATAGTAAAAACATGAGGCTATGAACTCACCTTAACATCTTTTATAATAAATAAAGTGTCTGAAAAGTTACTCGACAATAATATGGTTTATCTCCCTCGTTTTTGACTTTTAAGCTAAACGGCCCGTGCATGCCCAAGAAAACATCAATTCAAACGACTTTCATGATTTATACAAAATCCGATTCGGAATCGTAAGGGTTCGAATCGTCCATTTTAGCTGCTGATCTGGTGAATACAAAAACAGTTTTGCCTCAAAATTTCTAAAACTTCATTTGGCCGTATCTTGGTCGTTTTAAGTCTGTTTTTAACGTTCTTTATATCAAAACGACCGGGGAACCATATACTACCATAACCTTAGACTTTTGACACTTTAAACATTTTTAAACACTCATTTATGCCACGTAAAATTTCAGACAACCCCTGTACATAACCAAATCGCTTTCAAAAATCAACCACAACTTCACAATAGTGCTTAATCTAACCTAATCTTCATTCACAACAAAACCATACTTAAAACTATCATAATCCTATCCTTATCATTGTTTCAACACACTTTTCATCTCAATCTCATCTTAATCACAAAGCTATTAACATACTACTTTCATTTTTACAAGAATAACAAGATCTTATTTCATTTTTTTACTTTTAAAAGATTCATAAACACATGGAGTCTTAAACTTGAATAAGAACTCAAGAACAAAAGAGAAATCAAAGAAAGAATCAAGAATTTACTTACAAGGTGAGAAGAACAAGAGAAAAACACAAGATCTAAACTATTAAACCTTAGATCTCGAAAATCAAAAGAAACCCTTGAAACCCTAATTCTAAATCTTGTATGAAACCCTTTAAATCAATGCTTCAAGACATCTTAGATATGTCTAGAAATGAACTTTTTATGCTTGAATGTTGCTAGAAATCAAAGAAAATGGAAGCCTTATGTGGGTGAGTTTGGTCGTAGGTTTCAAGACAAAAGGAAGAGAGGAGAAAAGTTTTTGGTGGCTTGATGAAATGAAAGGATACCCTAGTTGGTGAATAAGTAAATTATATATATGACAAGCTTCGGATTTATGGTTCAATCTTGTTGACTATTCAAGCACCAACACACCCATATGGTGTGTTTGATGGTTCAGTTATGAAAGGAAGAAAAAAGGGGACCAAAACTTTTCTTTGGCTCCAAGTTTTATTGTTACTGGCTACTTTCCAAGTGGTCCATGCCATCTTGAATGGTTGTAAGAAGATGTTGGCAAATAGGAGGATAAATACAAGATGTCATTTTCTAAGGCTTACACATGCATGTGCATGGTTAAAATTCAAATAAAAGATGCCTTTGATTTAATTTAGGGCTTATGGTGATTTAATGTGAGTTTAGGTGTCTGTTTAGGTCAAGATGGGAGGGGATGAACGAAAATTTTGTCATTATAACATGTAATAAGTGATATCTCAGGTTTACATGCAAAGGTGACAACTTTCCGGGTCTTTGTTTGTCCTAAAACGCGAAAAACGTCAAATGTACGCAAAAAAATGTAGAAATCGAAGACGGAAGTATACGTGACTTACGTAACACTATAGAATGATCAAATCAAGGTTAAAATAAGTAGACTACTCTCAGTCCGAAGCTGTAACGCATCCGGTGACGTTTTTCAGTTTTACGCGGTATAACTTCCCGGTTTTAAGTCAAATTCAAATGTAATGTATAAGAATCGATATAATGATTAGAATAGTTTAAAATCATGACTTGAAATTTATGGGGTGTGACATCCTTTCCCCGTTAAAAGAGCTTCATCCCGAAGCTCAAGTTGTGGAATTCGACGTTGATGCAAAATTAGGAAATAGATTCAGATATTTCTTTTGAAGTTGACCCTCACGTTCCCAAGTAAGTTCAGGACCTCTTTTTGAATTCCAACAGACTTTTACAATTGGAATGCGGCTTTGATATTTGTGTGATAAATATTATTGTACGAAAATTCCACCAAGGGTAGATGCCTATCTCAACCTTTTCTAAAATCGATCACACAAGCACGCAACATATCTTCTAAGGTTTGGATGGTCCTTTCACTTTGACCATCGGTTTGAGGGTGATAATCCGTACTCATATCCAATTAAGTACCTAAGCTTTCTAAAGTGCTGCCAGAATTGAGATGTGAATCTACCATCTCGATCAAAGATGATCGAAACTGGCACACCATGCCTCGTGACTACTTCCTTCAAGTGTTGTCTAGTAAACTTCTCTAGTGGGTCGTTCTCCTTCATTGGTAGAAAATGAGCAGATTTAGTAAGGCCATCGACAATTACCCAAATTGTGTCTTGTCCAGTCGATGTCTTCGACAATTTAGTAACGAAATCCATTGTAATGATTTCCTACTTCCATGTTGGGATCACAGGTTGAACCAACAAACCAGATGGTTTTTGGTATTCGGCTTTGACCTTGGCACTGGTCAAACACTTACTGACGTAGGTGGCAATCTCAGCTTTCATATTGGGCCACCAATACAGTTTCTTCGAATCTTTTACATCTTGTCCGATCCAGGATGGATCGAATACTTTGACTTATGCGACTCGTACATAATCAAAGCTCTCAAGTCACCAAAACAGGGTATCCAACTCCTATTCTTCAAACACAACGTTCCGTCAGCACGGGGCTCAAGCTTCTTAATCATACCACACAAATCTTCAGTTCCATAATTCTCTTCCTTTCTCGCCTCAACTTGAGCATTCAAAATTTGCATGGGAAGGTTCAAACCAATCGTCATAACTAAAGCTCGAACTCGTAGTGGCTTAATCCGTTCCTCTCAGCTTAAAGCATCCGCCACCACATTCGTCTTTCTCGGATGATAACAAATTTCACAGTCATAGTCACTCAAAAATTTCAACCATCAACATTGTCTCATGTTCAACTCCTTTTGATCAAGAATATGTTGCAAACTCTTATGATTAGTGAACACAAACGCTCTTCGTGCCGTACAAATAATGTCTTCACATTTTGATAGCGAACACTATAGCTCCAAGTTCTAAGTCATGCGTAGTGTAATTCTTCTCGTGAATCTTGAGTTGGCAAGATGCGTAGGCTATGACTTTTTCTCTTTGCATCCAAACCACGCCCAGTCCTTTATATGAAGTATCGCAGTAAACCATGAAGTTTTCACTTCCTTTGGTTGATTCCAAAATTGCCGTACTACACAGTTTCTTTTTCAAATGTTTAAATGCATCTTTTCCTTTTTCTCTCCATTCGAATTTCACACTCCTCTGTGTTAACTTAATCATGGGCTTAGCTATCTTCTAGAAACCTTCGATAAATTGTCAGTAATAATTGACAAGAACTAAGAATTTACATATCTCCTTTGGAGTCGTAGGCGTTGCACAATCCTTGATTGACTCAATCTTAGCAGGATCAACGTGAATGCCTTCGCTATCTATCCCGTAACTGAGAAATTGTACTGTTGAAAGCCAAAAATTACACTTGGAAAACTTGGCGTGCAATTCCTCCCTCTTAAGTAATTCTAAATTAGCCTAAGGTGCTCTTTGTGTTCTTCCTTGCTTTTGGAGTAAATCAATATATCATCCCTAAACACGATTATGAACTTATCGAAATACGACTTGCACACCCTATTCATCATATCCATGCATACTGCTGGTGCGTTGGTTAGACCAAAAGGCATCACTTGGAACTCGTAATGACCATAATGAGTCCTAAACGCCGTCTTTGGTACATTTTCTTCTCGAACTCGAAGTTGGTGATAACCAGACCTCATATCGATCTTTGAGTAGACACTCGATCCTTGCAATTGATCAAACGGGTCACCAATCCTTGGGAGTGGATAACGGTTCTTCACTGTAGGTTTGTTAAACTCGCGATAATCGATACATATCCTGACGATCCATCCTTCTTCATGACCAATAAAACTAGAGCTCCCCAGGGTGAGGAACTTAGTTTTATGAATCCCTTGTCAGCGAGTTCTTGCAGTTGAGTGGACAACTCTTGCATCTCAGACGGTGTTAATCGATAAGGGGCTTGTACTACATGTTCTAGCAACGGGGACTAAGTTGATTTGAAATTCAACTTGTCGAGCGGGTAGAAGTCCTGACAAGTCTTCTGAAAAGAATTTCGGAAACTCCTAAACGATTGGCACATCTTCAAGTCGCATCTCATCTGACTTGTATTTCATCTTCTTTACTGAAACCCGTACCGGAAAAACGTGGCACCCATTATGGATATACTTCTAAGTCTTGGTGTACGAATAATGTTCATTCTAGAATTTCTTCTATCTTCACTCTTATCTCCTTGAATCGTTAGTATCTCATCACTGAACGGGGTACGAACAATCTTCTCGTCACAACGATTACGACGTGGCACTTCGACGACCTATCCACACCAATGATTACGTCGGGACTACCGAGTTCTACGGGCATTAAATCAATTTGAATGAGTGGTTTTGGAAATTTAGGATAGAACCTTAAATTATAGAATCGGTTCCTATTACTTCTCGTCAGTTACATTGGTAGCGTGCTTAGTGTCTAAGTCGACTGGGGCGATATCACTTAGTAGGCTAAAATCAATGAGTACGAAACTTCTATCGGCTAGGTTCTAAGGTACTTAAAATGATTAAGTCTTTAGCTTTAACTTCATGATCATTAGAGAATTTAATGGTGTGGGGGTTCCTAATTTCCTTGATTCTATTTCAAGTAAATGAGATAAGTCCATCATGTTCTAAAATCTTTCAATCCGTAATTATTATGACTACTAGAAGCGTGATTCGGTATTTCGGCTAAGGGTATGGTGTCTCTATGTGATGAGGTTGAGAAAAAACTATTTAGTTACGATGCTTACTAATATGAATACACATGACAGACACAACTCACGCATACGCATGCAAAATATCAGTAAAACATGTATACGATAAAATCCTATTGGAATTATAAGGAAGAGAAGAGAAAAATAGAAATGGAAGGTAAAGATAAATTGACAAGATTTTAAGGTGACTATTCTCAGCATGACATGGTCCTTCCTGAATTATACATAGGTGATCAGGCTATGTATAATTTAGGGACTAACGATGAATGCTCATTTCATCAAAATAGTGTTATGTTTAGAAATTCATATGGTATAATCAGTATAGTTTATAAGGTAGCAAAACAGTTTGCAAAAACGAAACAAGGTAGTTTATATGACGACACAAGATATTTTGTAAGTTGGCATAAAATAGTTTATGAGAAAAACACATGACAGTTTATAATGTGATAGTAAGGGGTTTATAATATGGTATCAAGTAGTTAACAAAATGGTTTATAAATGATAACGAAGTGGTTTATAAAAGACAACGAAACAGTGTATAAGGTGACAACAAAATGATTTATAAGATGACATCGTAATAATTTATGAGGTGGTAGCAAAATGATCTATAAGATGATAGAAAAATAGTTTATAAAATGATTTATAAGATGGTAACAAATTCAAGGAGTAACTTACATAAATTAATAGAGAATTCAAGTGTAACCGACGTAATTGTCATGACACATACATCAATGGGAAATTAAAACACCCACATAATACCACGAAACTTCTTAAAATAAAAATATAAATATAAATGTAAATGTCTTAAGGGATATAGTCCAAGAAGGCTTCAACCTAGGTCTCACTAGAAAAGGAGGGGAGATCTCTCCTTAAGCATTAGCATTATCAGTAAAGTTGCTAGTGTTTCCGCGAGCTTTTTCCTTCTAAATCTGGTTCACATGGTTCTGATTCTTTAGCTTTAAGCAATCACTCTTATAATGCCCTTGTTTTCCACACTCATAACAGGTAACAGTAGCCTTCCGATTTGCCACTAGGGTCCTTTGTTTTGTTGCAGCAATGGGACTCCAACAATCCTTGGGCATGTGACCAACCTTCTTGCAATTCTTGCACCTCACCGGGCATGGCCCAGTGTGGTGTATCTTACACTTGATGCAGTTGGGTAAGGTTCCAGCATACCCTTTCTTGTTTCCTGGCCCACCAGTGTGGGTCCTAACCACTTCATGTCTTTTGTTTTGTTGCCTTTCAGAATTCTTACCGTGATCAATTCCCCATTTCCTCTTGTTGTTAGCATTCCTGGCTACCGGGGTTCCCTGACTTACAACCTAATTCATTGATTCGTGAGCCAAACGGATTTTTGTCTCACAAACAGCAATAGCTTCAATAGCATCAGTAACTCGTTGGGCTACAATCTGGTCAATCTCTGCCAAACTTATTCCTTGTCTTGTTGCCGACATTTTCTTCAAAATCAAAAGAAGTAAAAGAAAGATAAAGTAAGTCGGTTCCCTCAAAGTCGTGTCCCAAAAATGAAATGTTACAAGGTGACGGGTTAGAGTCATGTTCGAGTTAATCGCCATGTTTCTACAATTTACGAGAAGTAAGAAAGATTGAGATGTTATGAGGTGATGTAGGTGTTTCAATAGTGTGGGGCGAGTGTTCAAACTCGCATTCAGGTTCGGATAGTAAGATAACGTAGGGTCGGCAGACTGTGACAAGTTTCGATATTATGTAAAAAAAATAGTATTATATAAATTCATAAAAAAAAGTTTTAAAGACCATCGTATCACTCATGATGTTTTGGGAAACGTTTAAAGACCATTGTGTCACTCACAATGTCTTAGAAAAGTTTAGTATTTATATAGACAACTTCTATATAAACATGTGGGGAAATAATACGTAAGGAAAATGTAACCACCGAGAAAAGATAAACGCAAGACAAACGTAAGCTCATAGAAAAATAGAGCTCAGGGATAAAAATAAACGCAAAGCAACATAAACGTAGGGAAAGATAATAGCAGGGCAGAGATAAACCCATAGCATAGCATGCTCAAGGCAAAATGGTACTCACGTATACGCCTGTAACAACCCGAGTTTTACGACGCGTATGACGATCGCGAATTCAACGTCATAATTATTATTTTATAAGTTCATATGAACGAACGTCGACATTTAAAATTTTATTTGTCGAAAATAAATATTTTCGTATTTTATTACGAACGGAATATAGAAATTTTTATTTTTGACGTTTCGCGAGTCAACGTTTGACCGCGCGTTCGTTAAGCGTTTTAAGCATCGTAAAAATTTACGACGCGTCTCGTTATTATTTTTAAAAATCGTAAATTATTATTTTTACGAATATCGTCGTTGTTCCTCAACCTTGGCCAAAGCTCGCGTCTAGTGTTCACATTTTATTTAATTGTGTACAAGTGTTAATTTTAATTAAATGTTTACAAGAAAAATACAAGTAATCAAAATTCAAAAAAATGCATGATGAGCCCTCCCCCAGCCCTTGTAGCCGGTTATAGGGTAACACACACACTCCAAACATTTTTAGTTCCCATGCCAAGAAATGATTATGAGTTTTGGTTGCTTCCAAGATGGTTTAAACTCCTATATATTCACAAGTACACACACATATATAAAAGCCATTTTTAAGTTTTGATTATTGAAATCCACTTAAACATCACTAAAAAATGATCTAGATTAATAAAGAATCAAGTTGAAATTTGTTTTCTCCTTCCCTCCTTTCTTTTGGGTTCGGACGAACACACAAAGCAAACACCCTTGGTGTTTGTATTTTTCTAGCAACCAAATCTTGTTTAGATGATAATATCTTGATCATCCATGAAGGAAAAATGCACATGAGTTAAGGTTTATGCATGGTTTGAGTTTTATTAAAATTAGTGGGTTTTGATTTGATTAAGGATAATAAGAGTAGTGGGGAAGTGATATAAAGAGGATTGGAGGGAGATTTAATTTGAAAACTAGAGGGGTTGTGGTTTCAGTCGTGGGTTCGAACCAAGGAGAGACACACAAGGGTGTGTTTTGTTGATTGGTTATTAATCAAGATTAGTTTGGTTTGATTTGGGTTGATTTGGTTTTGGTTTTGGTTTGGATTTGGGTTCAAAAGGAACAAAGGGACGAGTCGAGTCTTGAACAAGTCCGATCTTTCTATATATAGCATTGTAAGTATTTTACTTACTAGTTTAATAATTGTTTTTGTGATTCGATTCGTTTTCGGTTGATGCATGTGATGAAATCCGTGAGATCTTGCGTCGTCTAGTTAGCTTTTGTTATTGATTGATTGAGCGAGTTAAATATGGATTATAGGCCATTTTAGATGTGTCGTGAATGAATTTTTGGGTTAAAATGGATTTTAGCGCGTTTCGTAGCTCATAGATTTGGGCAGAAACTTTGGCGCAGAAAACGAGGATCGAGATTTTTAGAAATCTGGTTTTTGATTAAAAAATATGATAATGCTTTCTTAGACGATTGTTTTGATATAAAATGGAGCTTCTAACTCCTAATAACGAAAAATCTAGAGCGAAATCGAGATATACACTTTAAGTAGAAAATAAAGTGTCTTGTGAAATATACTAGTTGCTGGCAGAATTTTAAACGTCCGATTTGAGCACTTTCGAGTCCGTTTCGGCCTTCCGGCGAAACACGAAAGTTGCTCGGAATATCGTTTTACTTTGCCTCGAGGCTTGTTAGTTTTAAAATCGCGTAATAACGGGTCAAAACTGAATGTCAAATTCTGCACTTTATTAAAATTATTATAAGTTCCTGCAGAAACTTGCGAGGGCATTTTGGTTATTTTCCTTCGAGTTTCAAGTCTCGGCCAAAACTAAAAAGTTGTCCGGAACGTCGTTTTACATAAAATCTCTTTACAGTCCGAGTCATGAAAATGTGATATAATGGGTCGTTTTGAGCGGGTCAGATCTAGACAATATATATGTACATAAAGTCAAAGTCAAATAAAGTCCAACGTTGACTTTTGAAAGTCAACGGGTTGATATGAGTCTTGTTGGGTGTTTATAAAATAATAAACGTTATTATTATTATGAGTATAACAATTTAGACTTAACGACTTTTATGAACGGATATAATTCTAAAAGTGATAACTTTTGGTAAACGTACGGAACATAACCCCGATACGAGTAAATGATAACCAATTTGAACGTCGAATGTGCGACGAGATAAATGAATATTATTATAAATATAATTAGATGACGGGACTTACTAAAAATGGTAACTTTCTGAAAATAGCAACTTTCTAAAAATAGAAAGTTTTCGATAAAGTGTTGAAATGTGAACGAAAACGAATGATTATAACTCAATTAAGTGGGGTTTAGGATCTAGGACGCGCAAGTGGATTTCTCATCACATGAGTATGTATAATTATACTATTTCAATAGTTGCGATGCACACACTATTCGATCGTACTTTATTGTAAAGTAATCGGGCGACATTAATTATAGGTTGCGGTTGAGTTCGTTGTCGAGACGACTTTGGATTATTTCGTAAATGATCTTCGGCTTTAGAATCAAGAGAGTTATTAATAGCCTCGGCTTTGAATGTTTTAAATGTTTAAAACCCGCAGGGGGGATTGCATGCTTGTTTGAAAAATGAACACAAGTAACGTGATGTGTACTTGTTGTTGCTTGTTTTGAAAAGTGAACGCAATGTGTTTTGATATGTGATATGATTCCATGCTATGAGTTTATGCCTTTGACTGTGTACTCGTTAATTACCGAGGAGGTAAACGCTGAATGCATTAAATAGATCTATTGGGTTTGACAGCCCTGTCCGGGGTCTGTATCCGATGGTGAACACCCTGTAACAGACATTTTGTATTGAGAAAGGGGTGGTGGCATACTACCTGGTTACTTATTTTATCTATAATGATAAATGTGTTAAGGTTCGGTACACGGGCTCATACAAGATGGAAATGTTGTGTGGCCTGCCTAGCTAGCAATCATACGTGTTTTATGGAACCAAATATTGCGTTTTGATTGTTATTTGCAAACTCTATGAATTCACTCAACGTTTTGTTGACGTTTTTAAGCATGTATCTCAGGTATTGGTGCTATTGATGGCTTGGAAGGAACGGAACGCGGATATCAAAGGCCGTGTCACGGTGATATGTTTTGTTTATTTAAACAAAAGGATGCTTTGGAAAAGAAGTCGTGTCATGACTTTTTGACATGAAGTTTTTAAGTTAATTTGGGACCTTGTAACTCTGGTGTTCTTCATATAAATAAAATAAATTTGGATTTATAAACGTATCTTTTGAACGTTTACTGGGACTCGTGTGCATGTATTATGAAGTAGCACCCCAAATGTTGTATTCCGCTGCGTATCGTATTTTGGGGGCGTTACAACGCCATAGCAAAAACACGTATAAGACACGCGTAAATGCATGTAAGGATCTCATACTGGTTATAGACCAGACCTAATATACTACATGGTTCTCTATAACCTTGGCTCTAGATACCAATCTGTCACACCCCCAAACGGGGCCTAGACGGAATACGTGTCCGAGGGCGTGACGTCATAATATATGATCGTGTCAATAGTATATATATATATATAATATAGGTGAATCGGCAAATCACTTTTAACAAGCGATAAACCAACTCACAAATAAAATATAATTCCGGAAGTATCGACTTCAAAAGTAATCCCTTCTAGTCGTTTCCCGGGTCATTTTTGTTCCGACGAGGCGTGAATTGAACTTCGAGTTGAAGCTTGAGATCGGGATTTTGAATAGTTGATAATATGATTTGTTTCTATATCTACTAACAAAATATAAAAGCATGAAAAAGGCAATTTAACAATTAAGGCAATTACGATTCTAAATTAAAAACGTTAACGGAATTAAGGAAACGCGACAAATTTAGCAACTAAATCAAATTTTAACTCTAGGAATAATGGCAAAAACAAACAAGGTAATTACAACTATCATGCTAAAAATAAATAGGCTAACCGAATCCTTAAAACGTTGACTTAATATTGAAAACGACTTTTCAATGAGAAATTAATTACTAAATCAACGCCTAACCATTCTTATGGCTTTTACTCATTCGAATAATCAAAACATTAATCTAAATAATTTTTGCAAACTATTTATCATTAATCACTTCTATTAAATTTCACACTTAATTCACTATTTACCAATAACTTAACAAGGATAAAAAGAAAACTACTCACTAAACATATTAATCAAGAAAGTAATAAAAGACAGAAAAAACTAAATTATACTACACTAATTATTATTGAAAAGAGAAGAGATTTAGAACCCGATTGTCGACCCGATAACGAAAAGTAATCACCCGATTTATTAAGCTAAAGAAAATGGTCAAATTCTATCTAGCTTATTAAACCCTTAAGCTCCTCGACTATGTGTTGAACCGATTTCGTCATCACAAAACAAACAAGGTTAAGATAAAATATTAATAATTAATTAAAATACTTTTGAACTAATTTTTAAACTTTTGAGAAACTAATTTTTTTTTCTGCTATACGAAAATGGGCCTAGCCTAATCTCAGATTCTAATACTTTTTAAAACACTATCTTAAACTTTCTAAAAACGATTTCTAAAACTTTGCAAACTAATACAATCGAATGTTGCAAAAACTTAAGTAATAAGCTAAAAAAGGTGACTTATGTTTAACAAATAATATCATATCAAATCTAGCTTTTGACAACTAATAAGCCGAAACAACAAGAGCTTTTATAAGCCAAAACATATAAAGATCTATTTAGCCTTTCGAGTTCCCAACACAATAACCCCAAAGCCGAGACAATAAGCTATCTTAAACTTCTAAAATAAATCGAATAAGCTAGAAGAAACATTACACTACTTATTTATTTTTATTTTTTTGAAGACTAAGACAAACGAAAAAAAAGAACTGATATGAAAATTATGATATGAAAGATGCAAAAGATATTTAAAAAATGAGATAACCAATCTATGTTGCTGCTAAGAGATAAAAGAAACGAAAAAAGAAAGAAAAGTAAAGATAAGATCCTAAATAAGATGCATTCCCTTTTTTATTAATGTTGCTCCGATAGATTGAAACTAAAGAAAAAGAAAACAATCGTCAAACAATTAAACCTGGACAAAAATCGAACCAATTTTTTATTGAATAATCTTCAGAGTACAAGGCTTGGAAGGGTAACAATGCTTATAACAAAGCTTAAAACAGAGAATTTATCATAATTGCAGTAAAGTAAAATGCTAGAAAAAAATATGAGATGTCTACTTTGAATGAAATCCTCCCTATTTATAGGGAAGTCTTGTGCATTATGTGAGATAAAACCCCTAAGGCCTTGAATTCTTCCCAATCATGCTTATGGAAAACTCTAATCACCATTAAAACGTGCATTGAATGCCTTGACTTTCCCATAATTCTTGAAACCACTCATTTATTGCTTTGACCTTTGCCAATGATTTATTTGTTAAGTCCTTATTTGGGCTTGTCTCCTTGGCGGGCTGGATCTTTTCATAGTTTGGGCCTTTGTTAATAATAAAGGTTTTGTATAGATGGCTTAATTAGCTAACTTGGCCCATTAACTTGGGTTGGGTTGGCCCACTAAGATGCGTACGCCTTCGGTTTCGGTTTTCCACGCTCTTTTCAATCCCGTGCTCGGTTTTGTCCGGTTTTTGCCTTGTTTGTGTCTTTTTGTGAATATCCGTTACCTGCACAGTAAATAACACAAAACAAACATATATTTAGCATTTTATGTCTATTTTTGGTTAATTAAGCTCGTTTTATTTAGATAAAGGTATGTGTATTTAAGCACATACCAAAACCCCTCATACTAAACTATTGTTGTGTCCTCACGCAATGAAATAAATCCATGTTTAGAAAACTAAAAATTTCAACCCCCTTAAATTAAATACCTTGAAAAGTAGCAAAGTGTAAAATTAAAAGGGATTAAGAAATTACTAGTTTTTTAAACACTCCCCGTTTTTACCATTTTCTTTCTTGCACACTTATTTTTCTTATTTTTCATTATATACAACATGCTTGACTCTCATTATTGATCATAACATTTATGATCACTGAATAAGAAACACCTCAATCCTAAGGTGCCCTAGAAAGATAAATTCATCGTTCTTGATTTTTCACCTATTCCCCAACTAAGCTTAAAAACGAAATCATTGTTAATTACAAATTGGGGTGCTAACGCTACTCATATTTGCAATTTGTGTAAAACTTTTCCTCCCGACAGATATTATATATTAAGGTGTGAGTGCTCAGTTTGAATTTTGACCATCCGACCCACATTTTTAGATAGTTATAACCTTTTCAAGTTTCACGTTCCACTTTTAGTTATATGAATTCAAATGTGAGATTGTCCCATGTAGCAACATTTCTTCTCGGCACATCCCAACCTCGTCGGCTAAGTGACCGGGCTTTTGACATCCCTCAGAGAATAATTTGTCGAGACTCTCCGACTTTTGAACCCTTTACTAAAAAAATTCCGTAAAACTTAGTAAGTTTATAACTCAAAGCAAGCTAATTCCTTTAAAATTAAGACATTGTATGTAAGTTAATTCCTTTAGAGTGACTTTCTTCTCGGAACCTCCCGACCTCATCGGTCAAGTGCCCAGGCTTTTGACACCCCACAGAGAATACTTATCAGAATTAATAAACGTCTGGTTTCAAAGTTTTGTAAGGATTAACAAGTTTAAGTTCAAAGGAATGTTTAAATTTTAGAAAAAGACATTTTCTCTTTATTTATTAAGCAACATATACTAGCAACATTATTATATTTTCCACATCATTTTTATATTATTTTTTCAATTATTTTCATCATATAGATTTTTTTTTTTTGCAACATTTATATTTACACCGTATACAGGGAAAATTTCTTTTTAGAAAATTAAAACATATTTTTGATCAAAAACTCTTATTTATTAATTCATCGATAAAGCTTTTTACTCTAAAAATGTTGATTTTAACGGACTTTTAAGAGTGATAAAACTCTAACTTGTCTTTCAAAAAGAGCATGTATTATTAGTCATTTTAGGAGCTACTGGGAGAAAAAGCCACAAATTACACTTATGAGCTTTTAAGATTTCCAACTTATCATTGCTTAGCATTTCAACTTATATTTAACTCTATCATTTTTTGTTTTTCGTAAATTTAAAATCTTTAATAAAAAGATTCGCGAATGCTTAGCCAAATAAAATTAAGCTTTGCATATTTAAAGTCGTTTATGGAAACTTGCAAAATCTTGGCCTTTTGAGCTAGAATTCGCATTTTAAAGCTTCTTGTATAAAAGACTAGCAAAAGCTTATACATTTATAAAGGTTAAGGGAGTAAGCTAGAGCTCAACATGCTCGGTCAAGTCAAAATTTATTATTATTCTCACCACCGAAAAGTCAACATTTGTGATAAACACTTATTTTATTTTTGCAAAATTTTTAACTTTTGGCCTAAAATCACATTTTTTTTGTATTTTCTTGGTAAAATGGGGTTACGTGAAAAACATAGACAAATGCAAGTGGGATCAAATCGATAGATTCCCCCCTCATACTAGAACAATACATTGTCCCCTTCATACTAATTTCAAAGCATATTCCTAATATAAAAGAGAATCTCACATAATTCTAAAGCCGTTTATTAATTATGCCAAAGATTAAAAGTTAGTCAATAAGATCAAGGATATAGGATTTCCAAAATAAGCATGCAAAGGAATGAAGATCGAGTGAGCGTTGGACAAAACCATGAGCACGAGAGTCTTCATAATCTGGGGAATCCTGCCAATCATCACAGACAACAAAAACACAAGATTGGAAGAGGCGAGCCCCCTCCCGAAAAGCGCTTTGTTTTTGTTAACCGAGTCGTGAGCTTGACTCGACCCCTTATACTTGAGCTGGTCAAGGAGGATAGAAATGGAGATACGGAACATCCAAGATTAGCATGTCTCATCCATAGATCATCATCGGGCTTTCAGAAAAATCATAAATGATTTGGAAAGTTTTGACGCCCCGATAAGATAAGAAGTGAGGAGATTTCTCCTCTGTTGATGCAAAAATACCATGATTGAAAGCTTTAGCAATTAAAACTCCCATATCGGGCTCAATATCAAAGTAACTTCCATTATCATCCGGTGGTTTCTCAGGAGGACGAGGGAATGATGGAACATAATAGCGATCAAAGTGAAATGACTCATTTTCAGGAAGTGAAAGGGAATCATTGGTAAGCAATTCTTCAAGAAAAAGAATATCCCCTTCTGAGTCATAGTCGTCATTCCCAATACCTGGTGGTATCGAATCATCCGGAACAAGAAATATATCGATCTCCTCCATAAGAGAGTCATTATCATCAACGGGGATAGGAGATGGGGAAAAAGACTTGATTATAGCATCAGAAATTTTAGAATTAAGTTCTTCCGGAGGTCGAGGAGATGAATTATCATATAACAACTTCTTAATAAGACGAATAGCTTCCTTCGGATCAAAGTTGGGTTCAGCAATTACCGGTGGAATTGGATTGATAAAAGCGAGCTCACCGGTGAACTCCTCGAGAAGGAAATCAATCTTGGAGGAAGTTATCACGGTATCTTTATTAAGCAATGATTCTATAAGATCAGACTCTGCATTAAAGTGATGCGGATCTATCTTAATGAAAATGATTTCTTCATCAAAAAGAGGGTTCGAATAAATTTTGAAATTTTCCTTCGGAATGTCCTCATCAGAAAATGACTCGTCATCACTAGAGGTAGAATTGTTGTAAGAATCAAAGAGAGGATTAGAAAAAGTCGTAAAATCATCACAAACGGGCACATCACACTCACTTTCAATATCGGATAAATCCTCGGACTCGCTTGGGGTTAGGTTAAGGTCCTCAACACTACTCATTTTCTTCGTCCGAATCCGTTTCCGGAATAGTGTCAAGATGCCCATCCTCCATTACGAGAGAGTTCGTAATTGGTAAGTCGGGTGTGATTGCATCTGATGGAGGAGTTTCATCAATACTCTCTTTGTAGAAATCGTCATCATCGTCAAAATAGTAAACGGGAGGCTTCTAATATTGAGAACTATCCTGCTCTTCCTGCTTTAGTTGATTCGAAGTATTACCAAGAGTTTGTAAATCTTTAGAGAGTTGAAACAACAATTCTTGCATACTTTCTGTATCATTCTGCTTTTCTTCCAAAGTTTGCATAACTGTAAGAATACTCTTCTCAGCTAGCAATACTGCAATACTCTTTTCTTCAGGAGGTTGATTATTATTTTTCAAACAGGTTCGTATAGCTTTTATTAGTTTCTCTTTAGCAAGCAACATTTCCGTACTCATTTCCTGACGAGGTTGATGAATGACGGGAAACTGCGGGAATTAGAATTGGTCAAAACCGGAAGAATTAGAATTACACCAAGGGTTAGGTTCATAGTAATTTTGATTCATCGATTGACACTGAAAAGTCGCATGAGGACCCCCGCAATCTTCACAACAAAGATATTGCTGTGGAAAACTTGGTGAAGTTTGTGGAAAATTATCAAGGTTTTGATTGAAGCACGGGTCTTGATTGTAAACAAACAGAACTTGTGATGGATAATCGTAACCATAATGAGCGTCGTTCTCACATAACTTACAAGTAGAACATGGACATCCATATTCATCACTCAGACTTCCACAGAAGACACAGATGAATTGGACGGATTATTCCATGAGAATTAAACAGTTAGGAGATAAAGAAGAATATTTTTGAATTTTTTTATTATTAAAAACAAACACAATATTTTTGGTAACCGGAAGTCAAATTGCACACGGTAGCTCTCTAGAATACTCGCAAAGAAGCGGAGGAGCAGGAAAGCGCGGAGCTATTAAAAACCTTCTCCTTTTGGGTCAAAGTTCGTCGGATCGACCCTCCTTATACCTCTCTTAAAATAGAGAATTTAACATAATTGCATTAAAGTAAAATGCTGGAAAAAAATATGAGATGTCTTCTTTGAATGAAATCCTCCCTATTTATAGGGAAGTCTTGTGCATTATGTGAGGTAAAAACCCCTAAGGCCTTGAATTCTTCCCAATCATGCCATATTTGCTTATGGAAAGCTCTAATCACCATTAAAACGTGCATTGAATGCCTTGACTTTCCCATAATTCTTGAAACCACTCATTTATTGCTTTGACATTTCCCATTTAATTTGATTCTGCACATTAATTGCTTTGACCTTGACCATTCAATGTGCCATTTTTTTCTCATATTTTATTATACTTTCAAATAAAGATGAAAGCTGGTAACGGGCGTTAGTGTAGGGACTAACGATGTCATGGCTTGAGGACTAACGATGTGATATGTTTCTGGTGTGGAGACTAACAGTCGTTGAGTCCTTATTTGGGCTTCTTTCTTGGGCCGATTCTTTTTATTATTTTGGGCTTGGTTCTTTTTCTTGTGTTTGGACCGATTTTCTTCATAATTTGGGCCGGTCTTGGCCCATTAAGATGCATACGCCTTTGGCTTCGGTTTTCCACGCTCTTTCCAATCTCGTGCTCGGTTTTGTCCGGTTTTTGCCTTGTTTTTGTCTTTTTGTAAATATCCGTTACCTGCACAGTAAATACACAAAACAAGCGTATATTTGGCATTTTATATCCGTTTTTGGTTAATTAAGCTCGTTTTATTTAGGAAAATGTGTGTGTATTTAAGCACATACCACTACCGCTAAACAATGGCCCTTACATCAGCTTGATGTAAATAATGCTTTCTTACATAGGTACATTGATGAAGAAATTTACATGTTGCCTCCTCAAGGATATGACAAGGCTGCTGCAGAACAAGTTTGTAAGCTTAACAAATCCCTATATAGCCTTATATGCAGCTTCAAAGACAGTGGAACCACGAGCATACTAAAATTTCTAATTGTTCTGGGATAATGTTCATCTAGGAAAAGGCTATATCCTTTGTTTGTTAAACAGAAGCAAGGAATATTTACTTAGACAAGCTTTGGTTTATGTATATGATGTATATAATCACTAGAATATTCAGAAGCTGAAATATTCATGAACAAGTTCAAATAAGGCTATGACAAGAAAATTTACAATAAATGATTTTGTGTTACTTAAGTATTTCTTGTGAATTGAGCCTATGTTTGTACTTCAACTTGTAATCACTTGAACCAAAGGTAGTACATTGTTGATTTGTTGTATGATATTGGTCTTACAACTGCCAAACCATCAACTTTCCCTTTGCCTACTGAATTGAAGTTATCGTTGGATAAAGGAACACCATTGGATGATCCAAGTGCTCATAGAAAATTGGTGGGTAGACTTGTTTACTTAACCATGACAAGACCAGACATTTCTTATGCAGTTCAACACTTAAGCCAATTTGTCTTAGCTCCTAAAGATGTTCATATGCAAGTTGCAATGCATTTACTCAGATATCTCAAAGGGACAGTTTCAAAAGCCTTATTTTATCCCATACAACCACATCTGCAATTTACAGGCTTCATAAATGCTGATTGGGCTTCTTGTCTCATGACTAGAAGATCATAGACTTTTATTGTAGTATTTCTAGTCCTTCACTTTACTCAAATGAAAGAACTAAAAAGCAACCAACTGTTAGCAGATCCTCTACTGAAGCAGAGTATAGAGCTATGGCTGCTACAACATGTGAGCTACTTTGTTTGAGTTACTTATTACAAGATTTGCATATTAAAGTAAAGCTTCCATTACTCCTACTGTTGACAAACAAGACAGCTACCAACTAGATGCCAATCCTTGTTTTTTCATAATAGACCGAAAAGCATTTAGAAATTGATGTTATTTCACAAGGGACAGATTCCAAGATCATTTTTGCAAACTGCTTATATTCCTACACATTTACAACTTGCAGACATCATGACAAAAGCTTTGGGACAAGTTCAGCATTCCTTTCTTACTAACAAGTTGGGAGTTTTAGATTCTCTAACTTGAGGGGAGGATATTGAAGTGCAAGGACTCATATTGTAATAATTGTAAAGTGTAGGGTAAATTTTGTAAATAGTTTTGTATTTCAGTTAGAAGCGGTTAGAGTCTTTAAATATTCTTTCCCGCTCATCATTTTGTAACAATTTTCTAGTAATGAAATCATAATCTTTCGCTTTTCTATACATAACTCATAATACGAAGAAAAAAACTAATGATAATGCGGTTTGGGTTAATAGTTTATGGATAATTACAACTGAACATAATTTATGTACACAATTAGAAAAGTTGTCTCGGCTTCAGATTAATCATCACTCAACATATTATTTGGTTGGTTAAACATGTTAATAGGGTTGAGCGAAAGCCAACGTGAATCATTTAACTTATTCTAATTTTTTTAAGTTTCATTTTACTAAACCCAAATAAGTTGCTAAGTTAACTCGTTTAGCTGACTCTTCTTAATCGTAACGTCCCCTATACAATAATAGGCCGAGCAGGATGATCTAAAACATATTTAGACATAACTAGAATTAAATTATTTTTACGTTAATCTCATCGTGTTTCATGTCATATGAAAAATTAACGTTTCTATGATTTGTTTATTCTAGTTTAAATATGTTCTTAAAAAGGCTTAATAAATACAAACTCTATTAATTAGACTTAACAAATTAAAATAAGATTGTATTGATAAGTCAAAAGTGTGGAATGATAAAGTGTGTCGTCCGTATTGATCTCATCAAATAATACATATATAAAGTGTAAGCCTTAATAAATAACACTCGGGTCTTAGTCCATACAAAACATACACGGGCTATCCTAAATATACGAGTAACACTTCCCCGCAGTTTGAGCGAGAGGACGTCGAACACTCAAACTAGTACGAAACTCCTCAAACAAAGCTTAAGGTAAGCTTTTGGTGAAAATATCCGCATACTGATATCGTGAAGGAACATGAAAAATGTGAACCTGACCAACAACAACCAAATCCCGAACACAGTGGATATCAATCTCGATATGCTTTATACGTTGATGTTGGACCGGATTTGAAGATAAATATACAACACTAACATTATCACAGTTTACAAGCGTAGCGGAAGATAAATGTGTATACACCTCACATAGTAAATTCCTCAAACAACAAGTCTCAGCAACACCACGATACTCTGCCTCTGCACTAGAACGAGAAAGCGTCGGTTGACGCTTAGAGGACCACGAGAGTAAGTTGTTGCCAAGAAATACACAATAGCCAGAAGTCGATCTCTGAGTAGTAGGGCAACCAGCCCAATCCGCATCCGAATAAGCAACCAAGGATGTAACGGATGATGAATACAACTGTAATCCATAGTCTAAAGTACCTCGAACATACCGCAAAATCCGATTAAGAGCCGAGAAATGAGGGTCCCGAGGATCATGCATATAAAGACCAACCTGTTGTACGGCATAAGATATATCCGGTCGAGTAAAAGTAAGATACTGAAGAGAACCCGCAAGACTCCGATATAACGTCGGATCAGAAACCGGATCACCATCATCACCTAGTTTGGACTCAGTATCAACAGGAGTCCGACTGGAGTTACAACCAACCATATGAGCCCGCTCAAGAATCTCAGTAGCATACTTACGCTGAGATAAAAACATCCTTGAAGAGTCACGTAACAATAATACCTAAAAAATAATTAAGAGAACCCAGATCCGTCATAGAAAAGTCTTGATGTAAAGAAGCAATAATCCTCTGTAACAAAATCTCATATGAAGTAGCGAGAACAATATCATCAACATATAGTAACAAATAAGCAGTGGCAATCCCCTTTCTATAGATAAATAAGGATGAGTCACAACGACTATGACTAAACCCCACCCGAGTAATATAAGCGGCAAAACGCTAAAACCAAGCCCGAGAGGCCTGCTTAAGACCAAAAAGAGACCTCTACAATAAACAAACATAATCAGGATGTGCAGAATCCTGAAACTCAGGAGGCTGATGCATATAAATTGTCTTAACTAAATCACCACGTAAGAAGGCATTCTTGACATCAAGCTGATGAACCGGTCAATGTCGAGAAGTAACCAAACTGAGAAGCGTCTAAATAGTACCTGGGTTAACAACAGGGCTAAAAGTCTTATTAACATCAATACCCTCTATCTGTGTACTGCCATTCGCTATATGATGAGCCTTGTAGCGACTAAGAATGTCATCTGCTAAAGACTTATGGGGAAATAACCACATACAATAAACAATATTGGTATCCACGGGTCGAGGCACAAGAGTCCAAGTGTTATTTTTAATTATACTTATCAGACATAGCATTTTGCCAATTTGGATCATTAAATGCATCGCTATATGATTTAAGCAAATGCGAGATAGAAGACACATGAAGATTAAGACGCTGAGTGGGACGATTAGTCCTAACACGAAAGCGTGTGACCATGAGGTAAACCGAAATCGGGTGCAGGTTATCATGCTGAGTGGATTGATTTTAAAAACAAAAACGGAAGCGGGCTATGGAGGAGTTGGACCGGTATTATAGGGATTAGTTTTTGGGCCTCTAACAAGCGGTGTAGAAGGATCGGTTGTTAGGCCGATATCAGTTTGAGGCTGTTAGGCTGGTGAAGTTGGCCCGGCGGCAGTAATCAGTTTGTGTGGTATTTGTAGGAACATTTTGGGTATCAATTTGTACATTTGGGGTATTGGGGTTAGTCATGGGTAACGATCGTATGATCGTAGAAATGACATTAGACGAGTCATCCAAAAAATCATATGAGGGACCCACGATAGGTGTCATCGAGCCAAACGAGAAAACGTCTCATCAAATGTAACATGTCAAGAAATTATAATTTTATTTGTGTGAAGGTCAAGGCAACGATAGCCACGATGATTGGTGGCATGTCCTAAAAATATAGAAGGTGTAGCTTGGGGTTTAAGTTTGTGAGTGGTATCAAGGTGAGGGTAATAAAGACACCCAAAAGTGCGTAAAATACTATAGTCGGGTGTGGTTTCAAAAAGTCAGGTAAAAGGGATTTCATTGCCTATGGCGCGTGAGTGTAGAATATTTAATAAGTAAATAGCCATATTAAGAGCTTCAATCCAATAATTAGGAGGTAGATGATCTTGAAATAATAACGTGCGAATAAGGTTATTTATTGTTAGGATTATGAAAAAGACTCGGTCACCCCCGTGTATTGTTTAGTATAGCAAAGCTCGTAGTTAGAAAGTAAGCGTATGACTTTCGGTATTGGGTCGGGTCTTTTACCCAAGTGTAAGCCCATACCCAAGCCCATAGAGCTTACAAACACTTGTATATAAACCCCTTTCCAGCCATGGGAAGGGGTTGGTGGTTCATTTTATCATAAAGCTTTCATTTGGTTTTTCTCTCACTAGAAACCTCACTTTCTCTCTCTAGATAATTAGCCAACCCAATCATCCATGCTTGTGTTATGATATCCAATATACTACAATTGGTATCAGAGCCCATGGGATGATTAGCTAGATTGTGCGTGCGTTTCCTTGGTTAGTTTAGATCAAAAGTTTGGTTTTTGAAGGTTTATGGTCTTATTACTGACACTCTTTGATTCTCATGTTTGTAATGTTAAAGTTAGTGTTTTTATAGTTGTTATAACCTTTTAGGACCAAGTTGTGCAAAAAAACCAAGCAAAAACGTTCAAAAGGGTGATTTTTAGGTGTTTTTAGGTGAAATAGTTCGTATGCTCTTCATTGCGTTTTGACCTCTCTGAGACATTCTTCGTTGAGTTTTGACAGAAGAAAGTACATTGCGTTTTGTCGTTTTGTATAGTACAATTGTACTGCATTTTTTCTTATTAGAGGTTGTGTTTTGGTCGTTGCATTTTGACCTGGAAGTTGCGTTTTGGTTCATTGCGTTTTGACTGCAGGTTGCGTTTTGAAGACAAGTGTTACACGGAGTACTTGGGGGGACTGGAGCGGGACGACATAAATTAAAATTTTTGACAATATTGAAGAGTAATAAGAACGTTATTCAAAAGAAGAGGTCGATATGTAGTCTAGGCAAAACACTATGCCCGATATGGTAATAGGGTATTAGAATGCATTCACCAATCCAGATAACGGTAAAAAAATGCACAAATTAAAAACATCACTAAGACTAGAGACAGAATAATTAAGGTGAGAACTTGCACCTGTATCCATATTCCAGTTACCCTTAGTAAGATCCTAGAGTATCATAACATTGAAAGCATTTGGCAAAATCGTCTCTTGTCCTGGAAGTTGACTTGAATGTCCCAAAACACCCGTCTGATATACCAGAATGGACTGACCCGACTAAGTGGGCTGACCCCGTAGACCAGTCTGACCTGAAAGTCCGGGCTGACCCATCATACTCAGGTTTGTGGGCTGGTAACGAACCTGGGCCGGCTGATAGTAAATCTGGGCTGGGTTTGTGGGCTGATGATAAACCTGGGCCGGTTGTGTATAAGAAACATTTTGGGCCTGGTGTGGATAATATACACTTTAGGTCTGTATTAGACTAGCAAAACCTGGAAGGCCATAAACAGAAGCAGACGTTGGGGTTGAATAGAGAGCCATTGGGGTATTGTTTCTAATAGGGTGTGGCACAAATTGATTAGCAATAGGTTGTGCATTATTATTAGACCCATTACATCCTAGTTTAGCCAAAAGTCCTTGCAAGGTCATGAGATCAGTTTGTGTCAAATTTGATGAGGATGTAACATTCTAACTACAGCCACGACTTGACAACAAAAAAGAATTACCGTGAACCCCATTATGAAAAAACTTACAATACTCACCAAAACGACAAGAACCCTTATTAAAATTGAAGCAAGGCTTGTTTACCTTTTCTGTAATGAGGAGTAGCGACGGGCGACATTAAGCTTGGGGTAATTTGGGCGAGAGCCGATGGGATGTGTGAGGCGGGGGAGTGTGACTATATATGGAATTGCTGTCTTGTACGCGTAACTTTAACTGCATCGCTTTTAGATAGGGTGAGCATAAGAAACTAAAACCATTTCTTTAAGATCCAGAAAGTTCCCGAGAACAATAATAACATAGACTTTATCGAATAACTTAGTAAGAAACCCATCAAGAGCAATATTCCACGCACGTCTCATTGGTAAGAGGCGAGCCCGAGACCGCCTTCAAGATAGTAGCAATAAATTCAATCTTGCCAAAATAAGCATCAATGCTCAAATCACCCAACTTTAAAGATCTTAATTCCGCTTTCAAAGAAAGAGCACAAGTACGCTTGTTATCTTGAAAAATCTTGGCTAGAAGATCTCAAGCCTCCTTAGCCGTTTAAGGATCTTCAACCACAAGTCGAGATTGAAGAGGCTTGGCTAGAGTCGAGAATATCCAATATTAAATGATTGAATCAAGTTTCAACCATTCCGCAGTAGGAGGCGTTGAGGTGCTTGATTCGGCATCATCATCCGTATGTTTTCCTAAGATATGCTCCAAAAGAGCATTGGCCTTTACAAAGATGTTTGAAGAAATACGTCCACGATGAGTAGTTCATCTCATCTATGTCCAACTTGACAGGAACAAGGATGTAAAGATTAGTGATAGTCATAAGTTTATCAGAAAGAAAAAGCACGGGAGGATGAGGGGGTAGCACCAGTCATATTAACTATTTAGGGTTAGGGCTTGTCATGAACAATAGGTGTTTTTAAGGTGTCACTGTGTAATAGACGATATAAGGGTGAAGGGCTTGTAACGTGAGTAGGTATTTTAGGTTAGGGCTTGTTTGAATAGTAGGTGTTTTAGGTTAGGGCTTGTTTGAATAGTAGGTGTTTTTAGGTTGTTAGGGCTTGTAAATGTGAGACATAGTAACCACCACAAATACTAGAAATCCAACAAGATCACTAGATAAGAAATAGCAGAGAACAAATACCATAAACCAAAGATGCGATTGGTAATCACTTGTACCAATGATCAAACAATCTTTACCAAACAAAACGTGTCGACTGGTAATCACTTGTACCAACGTTCGACAGGTAAAAGAAAAACAAAAAGGATGCAACTCGTATAAAGGTTTTGTGTTTTTAGGGTTTAGGATCTATGATGGCTGATACCATGTAGAATGATAAAGTGTGTCGTCTGTATTGATATCACCAAATAATACATATATAGAGTGTAAGCCCTAATAAATAACACTCGGGCCTTAGCCCATACAAAAGATACGCGGGCTATCCTAAACATACGACTAACAAAAAGATGTACATGTCATGTGTCAAGTACTAGTGTATAAAATGAGAAAGGTGAAAATAATTTGGGTAAATTACACCTTTGGTCCCACATTTGCCCGTTTGGTCCCTAGATAACGGGGACTCTCATATGGGATCCTTTTTTGGTACTATTGTTGCCTGTTTGGTCCCTGAAGTCCCGTTATGCCTAACGACGGTTATTTTCATTATTATCTAGGCCACGTCGCCCTTCCACTGAAGAGCACAATCGTCTTTTCACTCTAAATTTTGATTGCATCTTTGGTCCCTGAACACAAGGGTTCTACAGTGACCTGTAATGTTCCTTTTTTTGTCGTTTTACGATCGCACGGTTGATCCCTGAGGTCTTTTTTTCTCCCGGCCTATATATCCTTATTCCCGCCTATTTCTTTTCCACCTAACTTGTCATAAATCCCAATTCCCACCCTATAAATAAATTGTTACAATCCTTTAAAACTAGAAACTCTTTTTAAAAAAAGGCTTGTATCGAGGAGATTGCAAAAGATACGAAGTTTATTAAAACTGAAGGTCAATTGCTAGTATTAATCAGGAGATAAGTGGAGACTGAGTTGATGCTTGAGGATAAGTTTCGAGATCTATGTAAGGAGGTGTCTAACTTTGTAAACAAAAGCGAAGACGTGGTACAGGAGCTTGAAAGGTTAAGTGGTAACGATGTGGCGAAGGAAACTGTTCGTTTGTTGAGACGTGGACAAAAGCATGATTTGTATAAGATGACGCATCTCCAGATGATGGTGAATGAATCCCATATTAGTGTTCATAAGAAGCATACATTTCTTAGTAAGATTAATTTAGGGACACTAGGTTAGGTTTTGGTTGGTATTTGGTTTGCGGTGGTTTACTTGTTTAGTCGTTTTTTGAGTATGTGATTAAATTGAATGAATATGAATATATTTTGTATTTTAAGGTTTCAAATGATTTGTATTGTTTGTTATGCAGTTGATCAATTAGTAGTGAAAGTGG
>BQNB010033099.1:0-29117 GCA_026074375.1 Tanacetum coccineum | reverse complement strand
ATTTCAGGGGTTATAACAGGATTCAAACAAAAGGGAAGAAGGAATTTAGATCTACAGATGAATTTAAAACACCAGATGAATTTAAAACACCAGATGATGTTGGATGTACTTGGTTTGGTTTGGTTTGGTTTGTGCCTCTTTTGAAATGTAAAGTGTCAAAATGGGAAATTTGTTTGAAAATGAGGTTTGATAACCTTGAAAACGTCATATAAATATACGGGTCATGCCGAAATTTTATAAAAAAGTCTATACTTAAAGTTTTTACTTAAAACGTAAATTTTATTTTTAATAGTAAAATATTATTATCTTATTATTTTAATAAATTCACTAAAAGAAGAAAAATATAATTTTTTTCGAAACTTTTTTAAAATGTTTTGCAAACATAAACGTTTCATTTCGTATAGAATAAACGATATATTTTTGGTAACTAAGTGTACCGAATGGACTTATCGAAATATATTTATAATTAATTATTATAAATATTTACTTATATTACTTATCTATTTTGCTAAATAGTATAAGTATATTGTACTAAGATATGGGTTCTGATATGGTATTATGGAGTCATGTCGTCAACCATCAACCCAAAAAACGTTTAAGAAAACCGAACAACGAGCTACAAAATCCTCTATGCAATAATAACTTGAAAAACTATTTTTAGGAAAATAAAAATTTTTAAAATGGGACATTAACTGGGGGGCTAGGAGGTCTGTGTGGACGCGTTGCATTTGCTGTGAATTTGAGTTATTAGCTATTGTAGACTGATGTCTCAGGTGGATAGACCTCTAGCCTCACTTTTTAAATCTTTTATGTTGGGGGAAAATGATACTCAAAAGTGTTTTGAACTGTTTTCTGATTCTTGTGCAAAACGTGTGGTTTTTCCATTATGGTTAAATAAATGTGCTTATGACCTGCTTAGAATATTTATGTGTTGAAAATGTGATGTTATGAGGATCTTATCTTGAGGTTCTTCACCCTACATTAGCTCTAAGCGGTAGGCCTTAGGTGTGTTATGTACATCGGGGGTTGCGACCCTAAGAGCATTGGAGTACGCACTGATAATAAGACTGAGCAGGATCTACGTCATTGGTACATGATTTAGCGGGATGCTAGTCAAGGGTCCGAATGCATAATACAACACTCATACAACACAAATTTGTCAAAACCGAAAAGGCAATGAATGGCAACGTAAACGACTGGTTATTGAGTACAAACCCTACGTGATCACACCAACAATAATTAAAATGAACCTGTTGTTCGAGTATCATTTTCAGGGATGATAATGAATCGTTAGAGTATGGACGCTTGTTGGCAAAAAGACTATAAAGATAATTACTATGTAACAATACTTGACTTCAAAAAAGTCATGCATGGTAATGAACGGCTTTTGGAATTTGGATTTATATGAGGATTGAATAAGAAAACTTTTACATGGAACCCACTGCATGTGGCTTAAGCTTAGTAAATAATCGGTACCTATGTGATGTTGTTCTTAGATACTGGGAAATGGGACATCACTCAAAGTTTATATTGAGGTTACATGGCGTGCATGCAATAGACGACTTCTACATGTTATGCATGTATTAATAAATTTCATATTATTGCTATTTTAGATTTCATGTATATTGTCTATCATTTGTTATGTGATTGACCATAATGGTATGCACTTTCATGTATTCCATCCTCACACACCTATGACAGGGGTGTGCACAGAAGAGGTAATCAGATCAATGTTATAGAGAACTCGGTGAGTTTAGGCTAATACTATACACCTAAACCTCATCAATATAGTTGCGGCATCCATAGGAATCTACGTGTGCGATGTACCTGCTCATTATAACTGCATATGAGCGTTATCATGGTATAAATATAATCTAGTTAGGTCAATCATTGAAAATGTGATGAGCCTAAAGCTAAAGTCAAACTGGGAAAGGGATACTGGGTATAAATCGCGGTGGCACAGACTAGTGTATAAACGTATCACGACTCACATGATCGATAATTAGTATAAATCGCTTCTACACAAAATCGGTCATGTTGGACTACCATATAAGACCGTAAGATTTGTAGTGTATATATACGTATAAATTAGAAGAGGCATCTTAATGTGTGTTGACCGATCCCCATAATACAAACGTAATGCTCATCATTGATTACTCTCCCATAACCTACGTAGAAATATACAATGCCTCCTAACGATGACAGACGCCAGAAGATGCAGTCCGGCCAACTGCCGAGCAACACGAGGAGGAGAGAGGAACAGGGGAGGATGCGAACCACATAAAGGAGTGCTGGTACACAGGACCAATAGGATTCTCTGTATCTGTAATACTGGTTGAATGAGCTAGTCCGGTAATCCACTGACGGATGGAGATGGAGGATATGACAGGCGTGAATGGTGGATATTAAGACGGGAGAGCCTGACACCTCACCTAACACAATATGTAGCCCAGTAGCGACCAAATGAGTAGAGGATAAGAGGCTGTATGAAATCAAAATGCGATGCCGATAACAGAACCAATCCCGTGCTGTAACAGTTATGGAATGCACACTGAACAACTGACCGTAAAAAGCGATGTACCTAATAGGATTCTTGCATGTTAACCCAACGCGGAGTAATGAATGGTTAAATGGATTAGGTGCTATAAATGGAATACACAAAGGATGGATATGAGAAATTGACGGTCAGTTTATGATAAGATGACAGTGTAACTTATATCAGAGAGTGAAGTACACTGCTATGGTTCAATTGTTGGTAAGAGCTCTCACGTGGTTGTGAATTCAGAGATTCATAATTTGGGTCGAGAGGCCGTTTTAGGCATTCTTAGGAAGGAGCTATAGGACTTTGATTAGGAGGAATTTTGCCCGAGTAATAGGAGATTAAAAAGTTAGAAACTAAATGTGGAAATACGCCAGGTCGGGCTTGCCATTGAGGGAACGTGCGTATACAAATAGGTTTACATGAGTTGTGCATGGTTTATTTCCTCACTTAGTAACCCCATAAGGTAAGAGGATTAAAAGGTACGTGTATGGCCTTGCTCCACAAATTCGAGGAATGGTGGCAGCAACTGAGCCACAAACCATCCAAAAGGCTATGCAGTTAGCTGACACATTGTCTGATGAAGCCCTTAGGAATGGGTCAATCAAAAAGAACCCTGAGAATTAGAGGAAAAGAGGAGAACCTATAATGATAGGAACTGGAAGGGAGTGATAAAAAATAGGACTATAAATGGAAATGCATTAGCTATGCCCCGTCAAAACCCAGTTTAGGGGTAGGTTACGATATTACGAACCCAAAGGTGCACCACCTGTCAATGTTACCAACCACCTGAAACAACCCCTTGTCGCAGTTGGTTCAACTGTTAACTGCTAAAGACATTATGCTACGGATAAAGATAGGTGGCCAATGAAATGTGAACCCCACCCAAGCTAGAAACCCGTTGCTAGAACCAGTTTACGAGTTGGGTAGTAACCGGATGCATATCAAGTCAGTCTTATCATAAGTTGAATCATGCATAAGGGCCAGGGGGATACCAGAATAAGAACCCAAATGTGGCTGTTTAATATATGACGGGACAGTGGATTCGCGTGGGAAAACCCAGCAAATGGTAGGGCAATCATGTGGGAAATCCAAGGAAGTCTCGCTATAGGATCCGAAACAATCAAAGACGGGTAACTTATACACACAAATAACACAATGGGACAACTACTAATTAAAGAACTCTAGTGACCAGACTAAACTTTGTTTCCCACTAATTTTGTACCTCTGTTAGACCATAGCGCCCAATTATTACACAGGTTTCAGTTATGAGACATAAAACTGAGAGTAAGCTAGCGTGCAGCTAGTACCAGTATTCATAAAGTTAATAAAGTGGACAAAAGTCAAATGTTCAGATACTTAACATACGATACCCATTTGAAAGCGGGAGTTTCCGATGTGCATCATAGAGAATGGATTGGTTTGTCTGACTAGGCATAGATAATATTTGTCATGAAAAGTTATTAAGGAAACAACTACTAGATGGTACGGTGCTAAGAGTATTAAGAGAGAAACCCAAAGAAAAGATAAGGCAATTAAATTATTTCTAAAGACTTAAAGTATAAAGGACAAGAAGATATAGTAGGTAAGTGAGAGATTTTCCCTTAGGTATTCCCCCTATGATCTATTTGGGATTGCCGATATCGTATAACAGGAAATCCATTTTCGATTGAGTTCATCCCTGGGGAGCACCGCCTGTTGCAAAGACTCCCTATCCGTTATGGCACCTACTTAATATGGAGGAGTTGTAGAGACAACTAAGGAACTCCATGATAAAGTTTTATTCGACCAAGCTCTCGCCTGGAGAGCACACGGTATTGTTTGTTAAAAAGAAAAAGGAAACGGAACCCTTAGAAGTTTATTACATAGAAGCTGAATAAGTTGAACCGTAAGAACCGTAAAACTACTCCCTAGGAATAGACGAAACTTATTTGACCAAACTTCAAAGATCGCAATACTACCCAAATGTATTATGACCGCTAGGGTCCGGTTACCATCAGCTGAGAGTGCATGAGGACGATATTCTAAAGACCGCATTTAGAACTCGTTATAGACATTTCGGGTTCACAGTAATGCCCATTGGTTTGACTAATTTTCAACCCAGCGGTAATTAAAGGACCAGATGAAACCGGAGTAAAGTAATGCCATAATTTAGACAAGTTCATGAAAAGTATTCCATAGATGGATTAACTTTATTACACTAAGATCGGGAAGAGCATGAAATGCACCTAGGACACTCTTAGAGTAGCTAAGAAAAGAGAAACTGTAATGATCAAGATTTCTAAATTGTGAATTCTGAATTGCGAGAATTGCAGTTTCAATAAAGCACTGGTGATTAATGTGATGGAATTCATGTAGACCCTAGTAAGATTGAGGTCGTTAAAAATTATGGAAACCCCTAGCACAACGACCAAAGTTTCATTCATTACTTCAGTATTAGGCAGGTATTACCATAGATTTTCCTGAGAACTTTTCTAAGATAGCTAAGCCGCTTACTGTCTTGACTCAGAAAAGTAAGACCTTTGATTGGGGTGAGGAGCAGGAGAATGCGTTTCAAACTTTGAAGATAAGGTTGAGGGGGTAATGCACCTCGTGTCAAGCACTCCCTGATGGACCGGAAGATTATTGTATTAAAATTGTGAAGCCATCCGGCATAGGTCAAGGATGTGTGTTTGACAACAAATAAATAGGAATTAGCATATGGCATCAAGGCAAATTGAAACATCCATTAAAGAAATACACCACCCATTGATGGGAACTGGGTGTCGGTTGTGTTTGCACTTAAGAGTTTGGGAGGCATTATTAGTGTAATGGGTGACAAAGAAGCGCATATTACAGGATCATTAAGAGCTCCAGCATATCTTAGTCAGAAAGAGTATGAACTATGCGACAGTGTCCGCTGGAATAAGTTGTTTATGATGATTATGAATGTGAAATACGTATACCTATCCTTGGAAAGTGTTGCCAACACAAGAGTGATAGCTAGCGCTAAGTAAAAATATAGATGTTACACCTACGCAGAGAAAGGGGCATACACATACCCCTTCAGTATCGAGTATCAAGGATAAGGATACTAGCGGCTCGAAGGTAGAGGCTCTGAAGAGTCCTAACATGATAGCAGAAAGTCAAAGAATTAGAATGATTTCACTAAGGAAGATGGAGCGTTATAGATGAGATGATTGGACTTAGGAATGATGGAGCGTTGTATTACCTGGATCGAATATGGGTTCTTTTAAAGGGTGATGTGAGAACCCTGATAATGGACAAGGCTCATAAGTCGAAGTAATTTGTACACCCAGGAAAGGATAAGATGTATTATGACCTTAGGGATAGGTATTGGTGGTCAGGCATAAAGAAAGACATAGCTATGTGTGTGAGTAAGTGTTTGACTTGTTTAAAGGTTAAGGCTAAGCATTAGAGGCCATCTGGCTTACTGCAGCAACCTGAGATTCCTGAATGGAAATGGGAAGGGATAACTATGGATTTTGTGACTAAGTTTCCTAGGACTAGTAATTGGCACGATACAATTTGGGTCATTGTGGACCGATTGACTAAGTCTGCTCATTTTCTACCTATGCGTGAGGATTATAAAATGGATAGCTTAGCTAGGTTGTACCTGAATGAGATTGTTGCTAGGCATGGTGTATCGATCTCGATCATATCTAATCGTGATAGTCAGTTCCCGTCAAGGTTTTGGCAGTCAATGTAAGAGGCATTAGGAACCCAGTTAGACATGAGTACGGCTTACCACCCTTAGACCGATGGTCAGAGTGAGCGTACTATTCAGACCTTGGAAGACATACTTAGAGTGTGCATCCTATACTTCGGGGGAAGTTGGGATGTTCATATTACATTGGTTGAGTTTTCATATAACAATAGTTATCATTCTATTGTGAGGTGTGCGCCATTTGAGGCTTTGTACGGTAGGAAGTGTCGTTCCCCGATTATGTGGGCTGAAGTTGGAGAAGGTCATTTGATAGGACCTAAGTTAGTGCAAGAGACCACTAAGAAAATCTCTCAGATTAATGATAGACTTAAGGCTGCGCGAGATAGGGGTGTTCATTATATGGGTTAACCCTAGAAACCGACCGACCCAAATGACATTGGGTGAAATGGGTTTGGCTTAGTTGGATTTAGTTCGGATTTTTGGTTGCACCCGAAACATAATATGGTTTTCTGGATCGGATTTGGGTTTAATATTATTGATTCGGTGTTCACCCGAATACCCGATATAGATATGGAAAAGTCAAAGGGCGTGTTTTCAGTTACTCGTAACATAAGAAACTTTCAATCAGATATTGGGAATAGAAATTTTTTGAGTGATTAGAGATCTATTTTATGAAAGTTTTTTCTGTAATTCAATCAAACCAAAATCACGAACCCAGAAATCACGCATCCTATCATTGATTATCATATTTCTTCACCTATAAAATGAAATCCTTGTTTTCCCAAATCACCACACCACTACCTCTAAAAATCATCGATTGCAAATTGGTTTTGGGTTTTACTGTTATTGATTTGATCCCGAGAGTTTTCGTTTCAATCTCAAGGTTTCACTATGGTTATGGTATGTGTTCTATAAAGCTCAATCACCTTTGATTTAATTTAAGTTTTTATCAATTCATTACTTATTAGGGTTTTCAGTTTTTGATATTTGTTATCAATGTCGAAAATTAGTTTTCAATTCATGTGTTTATTGTATGTAGTATGTAGTTTATCATATAATTTTTTAGTAATTATGGGTTCATCCAATCATGAAATTGTTATTGTGCTACTTGTTCAAATGTATGAAGTTTGTTCTTTATTGTAGCAGATTACTTAAGGTTACCAATGTTATTGATGATTTTTGTATACTTAATGAAAATACTAGTATATATTTTGATGGAATATAAATCATCTTAAGCTTTTACAACTGACTTTAGTTTGCTAAGGAGCATGATCTAATATACATATTATAGTATATTACCATGGCCATCTAAATTAGATATTGATGATTCATTATAAAATGTTCTCTCTAAGTTGTTAAACATTGTAGCAACTAGCAAGTCTAATCTCTTATTGCTACTGTGATCATGTCAAACAGAAAATCTACATGCATCGGTTCCCAGATCTATATCTTACTACTTATATTGCTTATTTATGTTATCCTTGCTATAAGACTATATGAAAGTATCGATGATAGCACAATATAGTGTAGTTTGGTTTCATAAGATTCTTGAGTTTTCATTGAGTTATCTGAGCTTAACTTTGACAAGTTTGGCTATGAATTTGGAAGTGATAAGAATAGTTTTGTACATGTAAATTACACTAAATTAGTGACTTATAAAAAGAATTAACCAAAACATGGTGAGTTTTTGAAGAACCTTTGATAGATATTGTTAGTAGTGGAAAGAAAGTTTTAGCAACCTGTATGATAAAGTGTTATTTGTTTCCATGTTCTGCTAGCTAATTAGTTTATCAAGAAGAACCTAAAGAAGCTAATTGTTTTCATATTTCCTTTCTTGTTAGCTGTATCAAGAAGAACCTAAAGAACATGTGAACGTAGAGAATGTGGTGGACTTGTTGAGGATGTTAAGGGAAGTGTTTTTGGTTATTACCCTAGTATGTCATATTTTTGTGGACTATTATTATAGCTTATGGTGATAACCAAATACGATACGTAGCTTATTAGCTTATTTTTAAGCTTAAGTATATAGATTTTGGAGCTTCTGGGCTCACGGCCCAATAAGCCCTTTTGAGCCGTGGCTTATGAGGGGCTTATTGTGATCCGGTTTACCTTGTTACTTATGGTTTGGGCTTATTTTCACTAATGGGCTTTATATTGGGCCCAGAATATAGTGTATATATATGTAAATCTCTTAATGGATAGCTCAGTTGGCCACCAAGAATCCTTACAGGCTTGGGGAGGGGATGTTTGGCTAGGGGATGTCTCAAGTTCGAGTCCCACCCGGGACTTTTACCCATTCAGGCGGAATAGGAGGAAGTACAGGCGGGTTCAGGGTAACAGCATACTGCCCAATTGGATGTCACTGCTGGACTGAACCACTAACAACTAAGTCGTTCTAAAAAAAATGGATCCTTATTGGGCCTTAAAGCCCAATAAGCGTTAGATAGTTGTTTTGAGAGTGTTGACGGACTTTTGGAAAGCGAAACATGTTTATGAATTTATTTTGAAAGTCGTTTGGAAAATACGTTTTGGTGAACATTGCGAAACATGGATTCTTGGTATTTTGTTGGAAAATGGTAAAATAGTGGAGAATTGTTTGAAATTAAGGTTCAAAACCTTGGAAACGTTGTATAAACGTACGGGTCATGTCAAAATTTCGTAAAAAGTCTATACTTAGAATTTTTACTCAAAACGCGATTTTTTTATAAAATAATAAAATATTATTATTTTAATAAGTCGACAAAAGACGAAAAATAAAGTTTTTTCTCAAAACTTCTCTAAATGTGTTAACAAAATAAACGGTCATTTCGTAATAGTAAAATGGTATATTTATGGGTAACTAAATGTCACCGAAAGGATTTACCAAATTATATTTATAATTATTAATATCTTATAATACTTAAATATATAAGTACGAGTCATGCAGAACCGCGTTGCAGACGGCTTGTGTCAATATGTTTTGCATGGTGTGCGTATAATGGTCGCTTGCATCACGCGTTTGGACTATGAAGTAGCACCCCATAGTGGTATTCCGCTGCGTTGTTGAAATTTCGGGGGTGTTACACCTTCCAACCATTTTCCTCGGCTCGCTCGTTTTATATGTCGAGAATTTTGTACCAAAAAGTATCCCTCGCTTGGTCATTCCCATTTTTCGGATCTTCGAATATTTCTATGAAACATTCCGCCAAAAGTTGTTCCTCGTCTTGAGTCCAAAAGGTGTGGTCGGTTTTTCTTTCCCGATTATCATTTTTTTGACCCGTATTTTTCTTGTCCATGGATTTTTTTCGGCCTTGTTTGTGTGACGGGCCGCCCTCGTCGGGTTCATTCGATTGTTTTGGTACTTGAGACGAATGTTGAGGATATTGTTGAGATTGTTGGAATTGTTGTGATTGTTGGAATTGTTGAGAATATTGTGTTTGTAAAAACCATGTAGAAAATTGCTCGGGAGTATAATTCATGAATGGGTTTGGAGATGGGGCTTGGAAGTTGGCAAATGGGTTTGGTATATTGGGGCATGATAGTTAGTTTTAATACATACTTGTAAAATATACTTTAATAATAATATTCCAAAGAGCAATTAAGAAAATTACCAAGTTACCCTTTGTTAAATTCACTCGCAAAAAAATATATATAATATAATATATAATACGTATATTAAACCGGGTAAGAATGATCACCCGGTTCGTTTCCCCAACGACTAGTGCAATTGAAACCTCGTTTAAGCTCGGATTATGATTTGAATGAAAGCGAAGATATTTTGATGATCTATAACTACCAAATAAAAACAACAATTTAAAATGAACAATTAAAAACAATTAAGCACTCAAAAAGATAAACGGCGATAAACTAATAAACAGCGACAATTTAACACAGGTAATCAAAATTAAGTCCTAAATGCAAAACTAAATTCCTAAACTAAATCAAGATAAAAGTATATTTTAAGAAAAGAAAATATTTTTTATTGATTATTTTTGGAATTTTTTTTATTTATTAAAAACTATTTAAATCTAATTAAATCCCCTAAAAAATTTAAAAAATAGAAAAAAATATTGAAATTATATTTTTTTTCTAGATAAATCAAAGTAAAAGGAAATTTTGAAAAAGGAATCACTATTTTTGACTTTTTTAGTATTTTTAAGATATGAATTTTCTAAATTTAATTAATTAAAAGTTAAAAATAATACAAATAAAATTTTTTTATAAAAATTAAACTAGAAAAATAAAAAGATGAGAAATTTTATAAAAATAGAAGCCCTAATTTTTATTTTTTTATTTAAGTTTAATTAAACTAATTAAAAACTAAACCTAATTAATTAATTAAAACTATTAAACTAACAAAGAAACTTAACTAAGGACTAACTATGCAAGTCCTTAAAGGACTAACAATGAAAACAAAAGGACAAACGGGGGATTAACTGAGTTAACTAACAAATGAGAAAGTTACAAAACCTACCCTGAGGCCTAACCCGATTACACCCTAAGTCCCTTTAAGCCTAAAAATAAGTTGAAATTTAAAAAGTGCTTATTAAGGAAAACTTATAAAAGCAAAGTTAAAGAACAAGGTATAGTGAACAACTTTAATAAAAGCTATATGAACTGAAAACCCCTAATAAGCTCAAAAAGAGCTTATCTTTAAGCTGTTTACAGAAAGTGAGAGTTTCCCCTTGGTTTTACTTAAAAGCTTGTAAAAAGCTCAATTTAAGCTTAAAAAGAAAAGGTGATCTAGCAAGCTTATGATTTGCTTAATCTAAAAATGAAAAGTAAATTGACCTAGAAACAGATTAAGCTAACTAAAATTGAAGGTGAAAATGCTAAACTCAAGAAACTAAGCAAAAATCACAAAATCCATTTAAGCTCAAATTCTCAATAAGCTATTTCTGATTATGAGGTTTTGAAAACTAGCTTAAACACTTATTGACTATATAACTGAATTATAAAATCAACTCCTTAAGACTAGAAATCAAAAATTTAAACACTAATCCTAATCCTACTGTCTTTGGCTTTTTAGGTTTTTTTGAGCTACATTTTAAGGCAAGATTAAGCTAGAAAGTAAAGCATGAAATGGTAAATAAGCTATGACTTAACTAAAGCTATATGAAAACTAAATTATATCTAAATTTAAGCTTCTAAATCCTATATTTAAAAGCTAAAAATTAAGCTAAAAAGTGACAGCAGTACTAACTGTTTGTTAGTACCGCTGCACTTGACATAAGCAAAAACCAAATAGTGCAGGTACTCTTTTTTGCAATCCTGCACTTATCACACTCCAATAGAGTGAGACAAACTCAAAATATACACAACAATAGCTCAAAGAGCTCAGATCAATATTTAAACAAGCAAATCAAATGGCAATTATCCTAAATTCACTAAGTAACCCTGTTGCTGAAGATTTATAAAAATAAGGCCATAATTTGATGAAAAATGTACACTAACTTATGAAATCTTTATCCCTGAAAAGATCTTAAGAGTGAAAATTTAAGCTGACTAAATATCATTTTGCACAATTACTTTATATTAATGAAGTCAAACTAAGTTAAACCTTAAACATCCTTAAACTTATAACATATTTAATAAAAAACATTGGGATTAAATCCAACTTATTAACCTATGATCCCAGATGATGTAACTAACTTTTAACTATCTTAACTAACATGAGATCTAAGCACAACTGATTACTATCAATCAAGATCTATACTATGTATCTAAATAATTTTGGTTTTTTATGGTTTTATGAAAAATTATTTATAAAAGACTATGATCTCCAAAACTATTAAAGCAAAAACCTCAGCACTAGAGCTGATAAGATTAATAATGCCTAGATGAGCAACACACCAATTAGCCAGACAGATTTAAGCAAAATATAGAAAAACAATTAAATAATCTAATTAGGAAGTTTAAGCTAGCTGAGAAAGTACCTCTTTTTGAAACATAAGCTAGGAATTTTAGAGTTTAAATAGCTCAATTAGACTAGTTATAGATAGAGTAGATAAAAGGTTTTTAGTCATTTAGTTTGAAAATAGATTTTAAAAGCTGTTAAGAAATGTTTAAAAAGTGTAAGGAGTGTTTGGCATTACACTATTTTGACTTTAAAAGTCAATGACCATTAGTCTAATCTTTTTCTTTAGTTGAGTCTCTCATAAGATACAAGATTTCTAAAGGTTTCAGGAGTCAATTTGCATTTTTAAAGATTCTATAGTTTAAAAATAGTGTACTAGCACCAGGACAGTTTAAAGGTTCAAGTAGACTTAGAGTTAAGTCATTTACAGCATTTTAGTGATAAATTTAGGTTAGTGTAAACTTAGAAATATATAGATAGTTAGTTTAAGAGTTCTCAACTTAGAAACTTAACCTGCACTTAAGTATTTGCCAATTACATTAGTATAAGCAGTAGTAACTCAGTTACTACTGCTGAATCTCACCACTTTTCTAGATACTTTTTAGCATTTGTAGGTAGGAAGTAAGAACTTAGTTTTAAGCATTTTAGTAGAACTCCATTAGCTCTACATAATTCATCTTTTAGGTCTCATTTTTAAGCTCTAGTCTAGCTTAAATGTTCTTGCAAAAGTTGTAATAGCAGCAGCTGAAATTTCTTGCTTATTTCTTTTGAATTTCTAATTTCTAGTTGTTATCTCCAAATTCCTTTTATCTAGGTTTATTCTATAATCATAGTATAGCTTATTTCCAAAATTGTAGTTTCTAGGATTTAAATTTGAGCTAGTTAGCTTATTAGAAGTGCTTAATATCAGTAATCAAACCTGAACCTTTACTTTTTTAAGAGTAAATTCCTTGTTAATCTTGTTTACTTTTAGCTTATTTCTTTTTAGATATCTTTAGTACATATTATAAGCTTCATGTAGCTTCTTTTGGTTTTTATTTTCATTAAGTAATAAGCTAGATATAAGCCATAGTTTAGAAAAGTTAGAATTTTAAACAAACACCATAGTTTCTGTAACTCAGATTAAAAAGCTGAATTTCTAGCTTATCTAGTTGATAAAAGTTCAAAGAGCTTTTGTTAAAGTTGTAGAATTTTAAACAAACACCACGTGTCATTTTCTAGCTTGATTTGACTAACTTGACCTTGCCATCTTGTATTAGAGCCATTGAATTGTCCTTTCCACCCTTTAATTTGTATTTGCCCTTTGATTTTGACTGTGTGGTAAAGTAAAATGTTCTTGGCGCCATTTTTCTTTTTATAACTGAAAGGGGTAAAAAAACGGGTGTGAGTTTGGGGAAATTGCAAGACTAGTCCTTGTCTTTGGTTTATGAAAGTTGAGGTATAAAATGACTTTCATTTTTGGCAGGAATGGCCCCTGTGGTTTAATAAAAGGTAATGGGCTTTAGGAATTGGGCTTTTGTTTTGGGCTTTGGATCCGGGTAAGGTTTTTGATAAGTTTAGGGCCCATTAAGCCTTAGGGACCATTTGTGTAACTTTTGGAACTTGGGGGACTTAAATGGAAACATTGGGATTTTTGTCTTCTAGTGGTTGACTTCTATTGACCAAGGGTTGACTAAGGGTTGACTTTTCTGACTTTGGCTTCCGGCTCTTGCACATTCTTCCGTTCTTGTATCCGTGTTTGCCCGTTTTTGACGGTTTTCTTGTGATTTTTGTCTTATCCGTACCTGCACACACAAAACACAAAAACAAATATATCTTTGCCATTTTAAGTCTGTTTTGGGTCATTTAGGGTTAATTTTGGTATAAACGGATATGTGTATTTTACACTTATCAAAATTCCCCAAACTAAACGATTGCGTGTCCTCACGCAATATTACATGCCTTATAACCAAATACCTCAAAACTTCCCCAAACTAAAGTAGCAAAGAGAGCTAAGAGATCACAAGTTATAAAACACCCGATTTCCCATTTTCAAAGATTTTTTATTTTTTATGATTTTTCTTAATAATTAACTTCCTAACTACAACTTATTCTTGTGTGACATAATGTATTGTTTTCATTACCTTTTTGGTAACTTTTAGGATCATAGAACAAAAAGCACTTGAAAAGTGTCTTAAAAGATAACTTCATCATTCCCGACTTTTCACTTTTCCCATACTAAGCTTAAAAATAAGATCACCGTTAAGTACGAGCTAAGATGCTAAGACTACTTATAATTACAACTTGTGAATTTCTCTTCCCGACATAAATCATATATTTAAGTGTGTGTGCTCAAATTAATTTAAACCATTAAATCCACATATTTAGATAGTTGAAATCCGACCAAGCTTTACACATGGGCCTTTTGGGCTAATATGTTAATCACTTAGTAAGATCACAACTCAAAGCAAACAAAAACCTCCTTAGCTAAGACATCGTTGGTTCACTTGTCCCATGAATGACTTTCTTCTCTAGCATCCCACCGTCATCGGGTAAGTGCTAAGGCTTTTGACACCCCATCCGGAGAATAATAATCGAGACGCATGAACTTCCGATGAAAAAGCCTTGTAGACTTTTGCAAATTTTTGGTTCAAAAGAATACTTTGGTTTTAGAGAATGAAACTTTTACTATTTATTTTCTAACTTGCAACATTATTATTACTATTTACATTACTAGGCTAGGAACCGGTATCACTTTTCTTTCGACGACACATCGGCCACGCCTCCGACAAGAGCCCGTGTACTTATTATGATACCAACCCTAAATATACTACCTCCATCCTTTCTTTCGATGTCACATCAGGAGCGAACCGACAAATGCCCATGTACTTTATTGCGATGGAGTTTGTATATTAATTATTAACACTAAGGATTTATAACTTGCATCCTTTTTACCAACTATATTTTTTCTTTTTCATCATTTTTTTATATTAATTCAACACATTATTTTTGCAAATAGAAAAATTTCATTTTAGAAAACCAAAGTATAAACTTGAACTAAAATTCTTATTTACAAATGATGTTGACTTCATCATCGATAAAGCTTTTTCTCTGAATATGTTGATTAGACTTTTAAGAGTAAAACTCTAATTTGTAAAAATTAAAGAGAACACGTATAATTAATCATTTTAAGAACTCCGGGGAAGAAAAACCACAAGTTATTTTTATAAGCTTTTAAGTTTTCCAAATAAACTTTGTTTAGCATCCTAATTCGTAATTAACACTATCATCTCTTATTCTTTGCAATTTAAAATCTCTAATAAAGAAATTCGCAAATACTTAGCCTATATAAAATCCAACTCGGCATATTTAAAATCTACTTGAGATTAGCACAAGTCTTCATTTACTAATGATTTCAAGTCTAGCATGTTTAAAGTCTACATGAGACTAGCACAAACTATCATCATTAATTGTTAAGGGAGAAAGCTAGAACTCTACACGTTCGATCGGGTCAAAAATTACTTTTTATTCTCACCAACGGAAAACCTACATTCATGTCTTAACACTTATTATTATTATTATTATTTTTAACTACTAATATATTTTTTCCTTTTTTCATTTTTTTCTACAAATAAAAACTTAAAAATTTAAAATTTTTGCTATTTTTGTGGGAAAACGGGTACGTGAGAACAAAACAATAAGCAGGCAACATCAAATCGATAGATTCCCTCCCCAAACTAAAATGAAACATTGTCCTCAATGTTTAAAGGCGGGTCTCTACGTAAATCTAAGCCGTTTATGAATTATGCAAAGATAGACGTTAATCGATAAGATGAAAGGATATCGGAATTCCCCAAACTAAATTCAAACAAAGGATAGGAAGCTCGAGTGATCCGGGACACAACACCGAACACGAGAGGCTTCAGAAATTGTTGGGTTCATCCTGCAAAAATCACAAGTACAAACAACAAACACGAAGAATCGGAAAAGACTAGCCTCAACACATCACAACACATTAGTTAGAAAATAGAAGAAAGAAAATGATAAGCATGGGGTGAACTCCCACGAAGCGGCTTGTTTTTGTTCACCGAGTCGCAAGCTCGACTCGATCCCTGCATTTATTTGTCCTTAGGGAAAGTTTGGAGATCCGGGATAACCAATGGTGGAATATCCCCTCCAAAATAATGTTTGAGACGGTGGCAATTCACTTTGAAATTTGAGCCATCGGGGTGAGATAATATATGGAAAAACTTCGGTTATAGTGAAAGGGCCGGACCAACGGGACTTAAGCTTACCGGAGAAAATCTTTAATCGGGAGTTAAAGAGGAGGACTCGATCACCAACGTTAAAAACGCGGTTTTTGATCTTAGCGTCATGAATTCTCTTAGTTTTCTCCTTGTAGATTAAAGAATTTTCGTAAGCTTGATCACGGAGCTCATGAAGTTCATTAAGCTGTAGCTTCCGGTAATCGCCCGCGGTTTTGAGATCAAAATTGGCATGCTTAAGAGCCCAATATGCCTTGTGTTCTAGTTCAACTGGTAAGTGACAAGATTTTCCATAAACTAGCTTGTAGGGCGTGCATCCGATCGGAGTCTTATAAGCGGTTCGAAATGCCCACAACGCATCGTCTAATTTGTCGGACCACGAGGCACGGTTTTCTCCTACCGTCCTTTCTAAGATTCTTTTAAGTCCACGATTCGTCACCTCGACTTGACCACTAGTTTGAGGGTGGTAAGCGGTAGAAAGACGATGTGTGACTCCATATTTTGACATAACTTTATCAAATTTGTCGTTACAGAAATGGGTCCCACGATCGCTTATGATAGCTCTCGGTGCACCGAATCAGGAGAAAAGGGATTTCAAAATTTTGACAACTACTCTAGCATCGTTGGTGGGGAGCACCTTGGCTTTAACCCATTTGGAAAGATAATCGACGGCTACAAGTATGTATTTTTTTTCCTCTCGATGACGGAAAAGATCCCATAAAATCAATGCCCCATACATCGAAAATTTCACAAACTTGGATAGCATAATGAGGCATCTCATCTCGATGTAAAATTTTGCCTTGTCTTTGACATGCATCACAAGATTTGATCATTGAATGGGCATCTTGATATATGGTAGGCCAAAAGAATCCGACATCAAATACTTTCCGAGTGGTCCCAGTGGGTCCTTCATGACAAGCTTTGAGGATTTCAAGAGCTTCTTGGCCAAATACACACCTATGGATAATTTGATCCGCACATATTCAAAAGAGATAGGGATCATCCCAAAAGTAATGCTTTACATTTTTGAAAAACTTTCTCTTTTGTTGAGTTGACATTCCTTTGATAAGAAAATTCCCAGCGTGGTAATTTGCTATATCGACAAACCACGGAGTACTTTGGTTATCATGAGAAGTCACCGTATTTAATGTCTCAAGAGGAAATGTTTCGTTAATCTCCTTAGGATCAAAAACATTCGCATACGAGTTTTTAAGACGTGAAAGGTGATCGGCTGGAGAAGTAAAACCCATCTAAGCAATCTTGCTTTGGCGTCTTTCTTGTTGAAGAGGTACTTTAAGGCGGAATGGTCTGTGTAAACAACACTTTTATTCATGATAAGATATGATCGAAATTTCTCAAAAGCGTATACTACTGCAAGCATCTCTTTTTCCGTTGTTGTGTAATTTGTTTCTGCTTCGGTCATCGTTTTGCTCGCGTAATGAATTGGCCTAAAATGCTTCTCAATCCTTTGCCCTAGAACCGCACCTATTGCATAATCACTTGCGTCGCACATGAGTTCAAAAGGTTGGTACCAATTTGCAATGCTATATTCTCTCTTGATTCCCTTCTTGGCACAAAACTCATTCATTAATTGATTCTTGAACTCTGTTCCATGGTCACATCTGATGGTCTTCACTTTATGTCTTAGCTTGTTTTCTAACCCCACGATCAAATCATGAAGCATATCATATGTCTCATCCTTGTAAGCCAAGAAAAACACCCAACTGAATTTACTACAGTCATCAGTGACCACCAAGCAGTACTTCTTCCTGTTAACACTCTCTACAGAAACAGGTCCAAATAAATCCATATGGAGCAATTCTAAAGGTTCTCTGACTGTTCTTTCTTCAATCTTTTTGCAAGAAGCCCTGTGCTGTTTACCCTTTCTACATGCCAGACATGAATGATCAAGCTTGAATGTCTTTGAAGGTAAACCTCTAACCAGATTGCCTTTAACCAATGATAAATGCTTAATTGTATATTAAAATTACCCGGGATTTTGCCAAATAAAAGCCAGAAAATGCCAAAAGAATAGAAAATTGTGTGCTTTTGTGTCTATTGTGCAGGAAAGGATAAAAAGGACAAAAAGAAGCAAAAACAGTCAAAACCGACAAGGAACGGGAAAAAGACAAAACAAGAAGTGAAGAATGAAGCCAATCAAAAGCCGGATCAGCCCGATACAGCAAGAAAGGAAGTCAAAGGCCAAAATAATAAAACCAAGGACTAAAAGTGACAAGTGTGCAAAGTTTCAAAGGCCCATTTGGAGTTTTGAAGTTCAAGGACTTAATTTGCATAAAGTGAAAAGTTTGTTTGTAAAGAGGAAAAAGAAGAAAGAAAGAACAAGGGCTGAAAGTGACAATTTGAAACTTGCTTTTATACTACAAAAGAGAACAAGCAACGCAAGGACCAATGTTGCAATATCTTCAAAGTTTTAAACAGAAAACGCGCTTTTTAAACCGCCTCTAACAAACTCAACAGCTTTTCCCGCCCTTTTTCGTTAACAATCCCAACCTGCTAATCACCCTTCCCCCGCTCCTCTATATTACCCAACCTCGTATTAAATTCACCTCCACGTCAAATCACCCACGTGTCAACAGCTGATTGGTCTAAACACCTCATCAACATGATCAAACGGCTATAAATGATTCGAAATTGATCAAGGGCTGAGATGTAATGGAAGATTCGAGATTTCTTCACTTCTCCTCTTCAATCCTCTATAAATAGAAGCTTAGGGCTCATTTTTTCAGTTGTTGTATGTGTTTTAATTTTCAGTTTGTATTTTCTTCAATTTTAAGCATTTTTCTTTCAAGCTTTTTAGCAAACAGCTTTCAGCACTTGTACTCTTGTTCTCTAAGCTTGTACTTCATTCATTTGAGTAATAACATTTAGTTTTCAAGTTTTATTGTCCTTTGATTTCAATTTTAAGCTGAATTCATTCATTAAGCTCTCAATAAGCTCTTTAGAGCTTATTCCTTTTCATAAGCTCAAATTCAGTCAAAGTTTGTGTTTAATCAATTCATTTACTCATTTTAATCAAGTTACATCAAATCATGGACACTTGAGTTCATTTTGAAGTTCACTTTGGAAGCTTATAGAGGAATAAGCTAATTACAGCTTATTGAGCTTTAAGCTCAGGTTTAGAGGCTAGGGAGCCACTTAGGTTCAAGTTTTTAAGCCACTCACTCTACAGGAGTGGCTTTGGTTCTGAGACTACAATACTCTCAGGTTTCATTTCTCAAGTTTAATTTCAGCTTAATTCTAGCTTTTACATTTGCTTATCACTATTCATTCCTGTTCAATTCTGTCAATTATATTTGTTTAGGTTTGATATTAAGCTGTTTTAAGTTTTCATTAAATGAAATTTGTGTAATCTCACTTTATCTTTTAAAACTGTCATTGTTAGTATATTAAGCTAGCTGAAGAAGTAGCTATATTCACTAATAAGCTGTAGGTCTTATAGTTCAAATAGCTTAAGAAGGTTAAATCTAGAGTGAGTAGATAAAAGGCTTAAGCAGTTTTAGTTTTAAATAGATTCTAAGCTCATTTTAGTTTAGACAGTTCTTATTAGGGAGTGTTTGGATCTAGGTTTATTTGACTCCTAAAGTCAAAGTGATCCTGTCAAAACTCTTCATTCAGTTAGGTTAGGGTACAATATCAGGTTAGTGAGTTTTAAAAGTCAGTGAGGAAGAATTCAAAATTTTAGAGCTAACAAACTTTGTTTCAGCCCCAGCGGAAGTTTTAGAGCATTAAGTAGGATTAGTGTTTAGTGATCCATAAGCATTATTGAGTTACATTTAGTTCATTGTAGGTTTAGAAAACACTTAGCTAACTATTTATGAGTTTTAAAGAAAAGGTTAGCCTGCTTTGGAGTGGTGCCAAAATGCAATCAGCATTGCAAAATGGCTAGTTAGTTCTTAGAATTCTAGCTTATTTTCTTTTTGCATTCTTATTACTAGTTGTAATTTTCAAAAACATTTTATCTAGGATTGTTCTATAATCAAAGGTTAGCTTATTTTCAAAGTTTCAGCTGTTAAGGTTTAGTAATAAGCAGTTTAGCTTATTTGAAAAAGCTCAAAACAGTTTCAATCTAAAAACTTGCACTATTTCAGTTCAATTTTCTTGTAGATTTTGTTAAGACTTAGCCTTTTTCTTTTTAGAATCATTAAGCACACATCTTAATCTACAAGTAGCATCTTTTAGTTCCCATTTTCATCTAGTAATAATCAAGTAATAAGCAAAAATCTAAAAAGTTAGGGAAAAGCTTAGTTTCTGTGAACAGTAGCAAAAAGCTAGATTTTTAGCTTATTCTGTGGACAAAAGTCAAAAGTGTCTTTGTTAAAGTTGTTTAGAATAAGCTCCTTAATAAGTTTGTAGTTTTAAGTTTTTGCTGAATCTCAATTTTTAATAAGCCAAAAATAAGCCAAGTCGCGAGGTCTATTTTGTATTTTTCCCAAAGACCAGGGGTACCCGTTTTCATATAAGTGTAAATTTCCTAAAGTTACCCCGCCTACCCTTTGTTTTCCTTATTAGCACTTTCTACCCTGTCTTTTGTAAGTAATAAAATAGAATTAAAATTTTTGATTTTAGTTTAATAAAAATTAGGGTTTACTTTTAATTGATCAAATTAGGGTTCAATTAGCTTATAAAAATTGGGGCTTTTTGTTCCAATAAATTTCTGCACCTTTCTAGTCTATAAAAACCATTTTTCCTTATTTTTCTAGTTAAAATTGTAATTTCTAGGAATTTAAATAGATTTTAGGTAAATCCTTTTTCTTAAAAAATTCATAAAAAAATTCAAAAATGCAACACCATTTTGCTGTGGAGTCCTTGCAATACTATATTCTCTCTTGATTCCTTTCTTGGCACAAAACTCATTCATTAAATGATTCTTGAACTCTGTTCCATGGTCACACCTGATGGTCTTCACTTTATGTCTTAGCTTGTTTTCTAAACCCACAATCAGATCATGAAGCATATCATATGTCTCATCCTTGTAAGCCAAGAAAAACACCCAACTGAATTTACTACAGTCATCAGTAACCACCAAGCAGTACTTTTTCCTATTTACACTCTCTACTGAAACAGGTCCAAATAAATCCATATGGAGCAATTCTAAAGGTTCTCTGACTGTTCTTTCTTCAATCTTCTTGCAAGAAGCCCTGTGCTGTTTACCCTTTCTACATGCCAGACATGAATGATCAAGCTTGAATGTCTTGGAAGGTAAACCTCTAACCAGATTGCCTTTAACCAATTTGTTAATATTCTTGAAGTTTACATGCCCCAATCTTCTGTGCCATAAGACAGCTTCATCCTTTGTTGCCTTTGCAACCAAACAAGTTACTCCTCCAGAAGGAATAATATTCTTTAGATCCAGACTGTATACATCATTCTTTCTAGGAGCTCTAAGTATCACAAGATCTTCATCAACAAACTTAAACTTTGGAGATAAGATAAGACACTCCTTATCAGTGAAGAGAACATTATGCTTCTTATCACAGATTTGAGAAACGGAAAGGAGATTGAACTTAAGCTCCTCTACATAGTTAACTTTCTCAAAGTCTATGCAAGATGTCTTGATGGTTCCTTTTCCTGAGATTCTTCCTCCTTTAGAGTCATTTCCAAAAGCCACATAACCACCTTTGAATTCTTTAAAATCAGACAGCTTGTCCTTGTCTCCTGTCATACTTCCAGAGCATCCACTGTCAATAATAGCATAATCTTTGAGATCTTCTTCTGGATTGCCCTGTACAAACAAGTTAAAGAATTAGACTCTTTTAGGGACCCAAGTCATAACTGACTTGGATACCCCTAATGGAGTTACATACTCAAATTGCTTGAGTGTGTAAGATCCATTATCCCTATTCACAGAATCTAGATAAGCCCCTTTTGGTCTCCATGTTTGTTTTGGATTTATCATGGCACCCCCTTTGACTCTTACCTTTTGTGGAAGTACTGCTTGTGATCCAACAGTACTTCCTTTCTTAACCCAGATAGACTTCATAATTTTCTTGGGTCTTTGTGGTCTGTTAGGAGTCCTTGTGATACAAGACCTTGTTGATGGTGAAAAACTTGAGGTTCTAGGTCTTACATTGTCCATCCTTGGATAATAAGGTCTACCAGTACTTTGGGAAAGTACTGCATGTGGTACTCTTGGTCTAGCAGTACCTTGACAAAACACATTAGCAGTACTTTTTGAAGATACTGTTTGTGTCATTTTTGGTCTGGCAGTACTTTTCAACCCTTCCCGTGTAAGTACTGCTGATGGGATATAAGACTTCTTTTGGTGAGGGTACCTAGAGTTTCCTGAGAAGTTACTATGGTTCACCCTTTGGATGTTGTTCCAAACTGGTCTTGTGTCCCTTGAACCCTGTGTTGTTCAATGGGGTTAAAGGGGGGTCCATGTGGGTTGATGTGGTTGAGGCAGTGGGGGGGTTTGTCTGGGTTGGACTTTGTTTTGAAGGTTCTTTCATGTAGATTACAGTTCTTGATTAGGTGATTAGGACTGTAACATACGAAACATAATTTACCCCCTTTGTTCCCTAAGTCCCTTTGTTCTAGATTCTTGACCAACACTGTTTTGACTGTTTGGTGACTTGTTTTCAAAAGATGTTTCACTATTTTCTGAGTTAAAAACCGTTTTCTTCTGCAATTTCTGAAAAATCAGCTTTCTTTCATCATTATGTCACTATAACACTTTCTTCAATTTATGACTTCGTACTTGCTATCATCTTATGGTTGTCTAGTCTTTTGTTTTCTCCTTGATTAACAACCTTATTTTCTAATGGCTTAGTTAATCTTATCCCAGTAAAAGAGACATTTACCTTCTAGGTGGATAATGGTACCTGTGGGTGGATGGTTTAGGTACCTGATTTGTATGGCCTTTTCTCTTTTTGTAAATTTTCATACAAAGGATCAACCAAAAGTTTCCATCCCCAGATGAATTGTTATTTTCCTCACTACTACTGTATTCAACTCCAAATCTCTATATCATGTTTTATCAGACAAAAATATCGTTGTTTGTTTAGGACTTCTTTTGAGTACGAGCAGTATGTATTTGACCATTTTTCAAGTTTTTATCTTGTAAATCATTCTCTCTCTCTTAGGCTTGATCTAACTTCCTTTTGTTTTTCTTCTTGTTCCAAATCCGCGTCTTTAAGTCATATTTCCATATGTTCATACTTACACACCATGCAATATTCATACTTTTCAATGTGTTTTAAGTTCTTACTTCTAATGACTCTAAGCTATTTGATTATTAGAATTTAGTCCTAGCTTTGAAGAACATTATCTTTTTCAGTTTGATAGTTTTCAAGCAATTTTTATTAGATTTACTACATTTAGAACTGTAAGGTACCTCTGTTGTTGTAGCAATCAAAGCTTGATGGGACATGGTTGTATTCTTCTGTCTGTGTTGCTCCAGTCAAAAATCACCAAGTCCAATCTTGTCCAAAGAGCATAGGTTCTGAATCATCTCTCATGCTCAATCATCTTTTCTAGTCAAAGTTAGTGCCATCATAGCCAAAAAGTCACTAGTTCAGCATCAAATTCCTTAGTGTCAATCAGTATCATCATTGTTGGTCTGTTGCCACACCACAGGATTTTGCGTTGTTGAATCTTCTATTATCCACTATCTTCTTTTCCTGTCGACCATTTGCCTGTTTTTCACTGATATTTAGCATTCATGCACTTCCTTGCAAAGATGACCCAACTCTGACAATTTAACATTCAATCTTTGACTTGGTCAAAAGTGATCCATTCTTTGGATTGAGGTCAATGGGTCTTCTGGTTTTTATATAAACTTCCTTTTCCTTGCAGTTATCAGAGCCATCCTGCCATCGAATGTCAATTTCTTCCATTGCTTTCTTCATCAATTTTGCAAGCTGGTCTTCTTCTATCATGAGTTGTAATGCAATATGATGCTTGTTGAGAGTAGATAGGAACTTATTGATTTCATACTGGTAGTGAGAATCTTTAGTTAGGAGCGTTTTCACATTGCTTGTGGTTTAACTTCTTTTTCCTTGACGCTGAGTATATCTTTTGAGATATATTTGATTGTCATAGCTGTAATTTGTTTCAATAGTACATGCCCTTCATTGACTTCAAGTGGACAAGAAAGCATATGTGTTTGTTGGAACTTGAAGTTGAAACACCCTTCAATTCAATGCTCATACTCCTTACAAGTTGTTGTAGAGTTCATCAAATCCAATTCTATACAAATCCAGGTTATCCCCGAATCCTTGTAGCAACTACATGCCATACTGATGGGTATTCTTTTATTAACTTAATAATCATAGTAAAATACCTAATTAAAGCAAATATTCTAATTCAAAATAAGAAAAGAAACAAGTTATTAGAAATTTCAGAATTCAGCATCTTTTCTTGGGACATTTTTTCTAATCGCCATTAATTAATTCAAACTGCTAAGAACATATGCTTGAAACCTTTCGTATGCTGAATCTAGCTCTTCCCTTAGAATCCGATATAAATGTCTCGAATTTTTGTTTCAAAAAGATTCGTTTGCATCTTTTGATTGCTCTTCGTTTCATCCAACTCGTGACTTTTATTAGGACATAACATAAAGTTTTAAATCTATAGCATCATTGAAAACTGAGAAGTACTGTCTATCAGGTTATAGCAGAAAGCAGTTCTATTAAGAGCTGTTCTCATTGTTTCTTTTTGACATTAGCAGCAAGCGATGTTCTTGGTGAAGACAGAGAGGATTGTTGATAGGATCTGTTGTTTGCTTGGTCGCCATTGGTGATTGATATCCCAGCATATCTGATCAGTGTTGGCTATATCTGTCGCATCTTACTAGCATTAAGATCATATTCACACTTTCTTGATCTGTGGGATTCTTAGTGCAGTGACTGACGAAGTGGGAGGGATTGGTTCAGCTTCAGACATCTTTTGGAGTGTGGAAAGATTTTGAAAAAGTTCTTCTAGATCAGAGTCTCTACACAGGCTCTGATACCACTTGTCTACTGGATGTTTTATTCCTTAGTATTATAAGCCTTTTTAACCTGTAAAGGATGTTTTCCTCTTGAAATAAATCCAAGTTTATTAGCAATGTGGAAACTATGAAAATATAATACTGTTTACCTTATGCGGAACTATGTATAACAATATCAAGAAGACATCACGACTAGTTTTCATAACGATTTCTATTAAAAACCTTTTGAATCTGCCTAAATTGCAGATCCCTAATACAATACTAATAATTCGTGTATCTCTAATGCCTTCCTAGAAATCCTTTTATAAACATAAGGATAACCTCTAGTAGGTGTACAGTCCTTGAATAACGCTAATACTAATTGATACTAATCACTAAAATAACTGTTACAAGATAATTACTAACATAACCGTTTAAATGATAATCCTTTAAGATTCCTTTATCCACGGCAGTACTTCGATCTTTAACTGGCAGTACTTTGACTTTCTATTTAGCAGTACTTTGACCTTTTGTCTTGTATGTCCCAACAGACTATTTGATGGTTTCATTAGATGGTATTCATGCAAGTCTTAGCCTATAAATACATACCATAAAGTAAGTGAACTCACACACTTATCATTTTATAATAAACCAAAGGAAGAAACTCTCTCTTTGAGCTCCTATACCCACGGCTCACACTCAACACCCATATACAATTCATAGTTTTGATTTCTAAGGTATTACAAGTGTACAAGGTTCATTGTTAGGCATATCTAAGGTGTATTGGAAGCTTGGTTAAGTGGTTAAAAGGGTTTTGCAAGTAAAGGAAGAACTAGGGGTTTCTTGGTAAAATTAGGGTTTTGTGAAAGTATTTAGGGTTATATACTTGGGTCTTGTTTGTGTATCATCATCAACTCTTCTTATTTATTCATATTTCTTCTAAAGAACCCTAATCTTTTTCAATTTATTATTCTTGTTTTTATATTTAATTGTGTATAGTTAAATCATCACCTAGGTTTATTTTATGAAGTTTATAAAATAAATACATGTATATACATACACGAATTACATTTCTTTTATGGTTAAGATGATGTTTAAAATATGTTAATATGTTTAGAACAAAGATTTGCAAGCAATGGATCATTTATATAATTTTAATCAAGTTATGATTATTTATTTATTTATAAAGTGTAGATAAGTAAATAAATATGTTGGATAATTTTCTTAGACAATATAGACCCAATATGATGGACACAATGTATAGGACTTAATTTATATACAAGGGATGCTAATTTATAAATTAGAGGACTTGTGGTAACTTTTTTAAGTTTAAAAGTACATAAAACAAATTTATATAATTAATTATATAAATCTTTAAAACCTTCTGTTTAAATTTGTATAATAAGATATTTATTTTATATTTTATAAAAATAGTACTTCTCATAATGATCGTAAGCATGTAAAGAACTCAAAAATCCGAATTATAACGAATGAGATATGGTATTTACAAGATTATACGTAAAAGTGTTTTTATAAAAGTATTTTTATAAAAACTCCAAAATTTCGAATCTAATAAAATGGAAGCTTATTTTTCTGACAAAGTACAACTTATGAGGATTTCAAAACTATAAGGTACATCAAGAACGGATTTAAAATGAAGAAGATTGGCTCTATTCTACAAGTTTACGAATAAAAAAGTATTTTTATAAAAGTAATTTTATAAAAACATGCTACTGTTCATAACAGTGGACTGTTGGGAAATAATTTTCTTAAATAGAACTTTTAATTACGAAGACGTGGACATAAAAATCGCTAAAAACCGAAAATTAAAACCGTATGAGATTCAATTAATATTCAGATGTTCAAATAAATTTAAATCTATAAAAAGTATTTTTATAAATTTTCCCTTACATGTTATGTTCTATAACAGTACCTACCAAATATAATGTATGGTTTTTAAATTTGATTAGATTTTTGAAAATACGAATCTATACATAGAAAAACGTATAAACAGGAGGTTAAAACGGAAAAAGATATAAGATTTTATAAACCTTGTGCACTATTTTTATACTTGGTGCATGTTTTTTGGAAATCAAATTTTTAATTAATTATTTTATTATTATTATGATAATTACTTAAAGGTGTTTTTAAAAACAATTATTTTTCATAGCGTGTATATTGTTAGATAGCAAATATGACTTTTTTTTTCAATTACAAATACATGAACTCTATTTTACAAAGTACAAATTTATATTGTTTAATTTTATAAATTAAACAAACAACTATTAGGTGGTGGTGTAACTATATAACTTGTGATGTAGTATTATTAAGTACATTGTACTCATACGACCTATATTTAATTAGGTTGCATTCGGTCTTATCCGTGACGTTTCCATTCACTTGATTCATATACATCAGTTTATTCACTAAGGTGAGTTCATAGCCCCATGTTTTACTATATCAATGATTTACAACTTTTGGGGTGAGAAACATGCATTGTTTTACAAATTGGACGCAAGTGTACATTTTATCATGATTACGTGTTTGCCTAAGTAGCGATAACCCACTGTGCCCATTATCATGAACTGTCAATTACTTTGTGTGAGCGCGAATGTTATAAATAGATCTATTTGGGATTGACATCCCCATCCGGGTGAGTAGCTCTCACTGGTGTCACGGAGTGAACCAACGGATGTATACCATGTCGGATTTGGGATGTTTAGGGTTGAACATCATCACGGGCAATGTGGCAATATTTATATTGCATTCATACATGTCGAGCTTCAGTGTCATGAACTTAGGGAAACGTAAATACATTTTGTGATGGGTGTACAGGTTGCATAATCACGGGGAAATCTTGCGGTCCTACATTATATTTACATAAACCTATGAATTCACCAACTTTATGTTGACATTTTAAAGCATGTTTTTCTCAGGTCAATGAGGCACGAGATGCTAAGGATACATTGGGGATACTCGTTCGGGGAGTCATGCATAAAATATTTGGAGTCATTACACTAGGAATATTTGTTATGATCTAAAATATTTGTTATCAAATGTTGAACAATTTAAGCCGTTGTGCTTTGTATCAAACAATTTTAATAAATCCAATGTATCGTATTTTTAAACGACTCTTTTAGAGGTCGTTCTCATATCTTGTGCTATTGATCTATGAAGTAAAGCTCTCGGACACATTATTCCGCTGCGACCCTATTTGGGGGTGTTACGTACTCACTTATTTATCATAGATCAGATTATGTGTATAATTGGGTCCTAATCTTTTGATTTTGTTTGTGCCTATAATGATTCCCAAAAAAGATAATACACAAGAAGGGTTGAACAAAGTCACAATATGAATGAATCTAATCAAGACAACCCATATGAGCTTAATTACATGTGTTAACAAAAGAAGGGTTGAACCATGTGACTGACCCCTATTTCAAGTTCTGTTTGTTTCCTCTTATGATGTTATCTACTTGAGTAAAAAAAGTGCATAATCCCATATTGATAAGTTCATAAGCAATAAAAACAAACTTATCGAGTAACAAAATCTTTAATAAGCTCAAAAAACATAAGATGGATTATAGTATCTACACTGCAAGAAAAAAGTCTTTTAGTGACACACAAAAAGTGTCAGAAAATGTCAAAAAGTGTCACTAAATGCCCCTCTTTTTTCACCTTCACTTACAAAAAGTGTCATTAAAAGTCCAGGCGGTAAAAGTATATAGTGACACATTTTTCTGACACTTAAAAGTGTCAGGATAATTTGAGACTATTTCTCACACATACATGTGTCACTATAGGCTACTAGTAACTGTTGAGATGCATTTACTCTTTATACATAGGCTGCTATATTTATTCAAAATAAACTAGTAATTAATAACAAAAAACTGAGATTAAAA
>BQNB010033098.1:0-52622 GCA_026074375.1 Tanacetum coccineum | reverse complement strand
TACACTTATTTTAAACATTATCCCCAATGTCCTTAAAAGTACCTGTAAAATGAATAAAGAAAAAAGAAAACAAGTAAAAGAAACTAGTACTCTCCTAGTTTGCTCAATAATAGAGAAGAAACATGCAATGACTGGTTAAATCGTTCTCCAAGAATCGTCCAATGAAACTTCCTAAGAACTTCTAAGCTTCTTCTCATCAAATATAACCTGTTAATCAAAGACAAAGACAACTACACCTGGCATAAAATTAGCGGGATACGATATATACTACGAAACTTTTAGGGTTGACTCTATGAAAGCAATAAAGATAGGATGAAAGTGATAATACAATCCTAGGTTTCTGCAGGTTTATAAGAAAATTACAAATTTTGGATATTGTACAAATTATTTTTCAAAAGTACTAGAAAAAGTTGGAATTTTCACAGACCTAGAGACGCGACGCCATCAGGAAAAATCCTGATGCCGTCTCCACGCTTTGTAAAAATTTCAATTTCATTTTTTCTTGAAAAATTTCCTGCACGCAATTCTATTAGTCATTCCTTGTGTAAAATACTGCATAAAACCTGAGATTAATCATTACAATCATATGACTCAAAATGGACGCGAATTAATCTAAACAATTTATTTTATATGTTTGAATTGGTTCTTATAAACCGGATATTTTCCCCTACACTTATTTGATGCAAAATACCTTTGATTGTTAATAAGACGAAGTTAAACAAAACAAATCATGATCATAAATAATTCAAACATGTAAAAACAAATAATAAAGAATAAAACATAAGACACTCCTAAATGCGGGAAAATAAATATTGGGTTGCCTCTCAAAAAGCGCTTTTCTTTATTAGTGAGTATTTTAGCTAGACTCAGAGTCACGCATCCTTACGTGACTCCTCCTTCGTCCTCAAGTTCACACTCTTCTTTTATGGGTGTGGGGCATACATTAAAGATCTTGCTCCTCCATTGGTCAAACTTCATTTCCTTCTCTTGATGAATCTTAATCTTTTCCTCCCATTCTAGAACTGACACACTGACGGTCATTGTAGGGGCTATTGGTTCTATGTCGTTTTTAATTCTTTTTTCGATCCTACAGTGGGGTTTAGGAATCCTGTGGAAACTTATCTTACTCTTTCTAGATCTTAAAGTTATCGTTCCTTTATCAAGTTTAATCAAGGCCTTAGCTTTTGTCAAGAATGGTGTTCCTAAGATGAAGGGCGTTTTTTCGTCCTCCTTTCTAGAATTACGAAGTCCACGGGGTATACATAAGCAACAACATCTACTAATACATCCTCGGTTATTCCTAAGGGTTAGATATACGAATGACTAGCTAGGGAAAGCCTAATGTCAGTCTCTATGGTCTTTTGTTAGTTAGCTTATTATGGATGGAAAGGGGCATGACGTTCACGTCAGATCCTTGGTCAACTAAGGCATTCATGTGTTTTAACCCTCATACATTACATGGTATCTCAAAATTTCTTCCTATGTCCTCCTTCATGGTTATTTTTTCTTCAGAATTTTGTCATGTACATGCCCCCTAGGTAATAAATAGTAAGTCTTTTGTTTCATTTTTCCTACTCGGGTTGCTGACAGGGAGTCATTGAACCTATGATTTTCTACAAGCCCCTCAATTAGTTTTTCATTGATTCTATGTTTTTCATTGATTCTAGCGTGGGAACTGGAAACTCCTGCTGGCTCCTCCCCTTCATTCTTCGTGACATTCTCCCTTACACTTTTGGTTGGCTTGTCAGCCGCCCTTCTTTCAACTTCATTTATCACGTTAACTTCCTTAAGAGGTTCTTCGTCCTCAGATTTGCTCGGCTCCACTACACTTTCACCGATCGTCCCATTATTTCCTATGTTTTTTCTTCTTTTAGTCGAATGAGGAAGATGGAATTGACGTTCTTAGTAATGGGGTGCCTAGCCTCTTCTCTAATTAATACCTTTTCTAGAGTTTGGCTGGCTGTGAGTTCATTAAGAAGTTCAAACATTTCTGCCATTCTGTCGTTGATCTCTTCACACTGTTTAAAGATAGCGCTTTCAAACCTCTCCATTATTTCGGTGTGTGCTGCCATGTCGTCTCGAACTCAAGCCTCAAAACTGGTCTCTAGCGCTTGGGATTGAGGGTTTAGACGGACACAATCGCAAAAAGTGAAAGAATTTTGTCTTGGTGTCCCATTAAGGTCTCGTGGAAGGGGGATCAAGGAAACTGCTTTAGCATAGGCTTTAGGAATGTGTGTTGAGCTTGTTTTAGGTGTTGGTTGTAGCCCTTTTAACATGAAGCTGATTTGGTATTCGAGCTCGAGAAGTCGCCGTATAACAACCCACAATTTTCATAAATGTAAATATCCATCTATTAAGTTAGATGATGTACAATCTATCAGTTATATATAACCCTCCGTCTATTTAATATTCCGTTAAGGCAACGCACAAGTAAGGTAGTATGAAGACTATTACAAGGCCCTAGAGTATATTAAATGCAATTGAAATATCATAGAGGGAATCACCATATTAGGGGTAGGTAGTATGAGATTGTTACGAAGTGATCTTTTTACAACACCCGCAATTCCCTAAACGTTTATGCCTAATTTAATATCTTATGGCTAGTTTTCTAAGTCATACGCGCATATCAATCCCTGGAAGCACCATTAAAATTGATCCTTAACATCTAAGTTTCATGCAATCATAAGTAAATACTAGTAGATCTAGCCTTGCATGGCAAATAAAGGAGAAGAACAAGAATCTATCACAAAACACATAGACATATTAAGTAATAAAGGATAAATGAACTTCACTTGATTAAATCATGCAGTTGAGACTGTTACAAAAGGGTTTTGACACCCTAAAAATGAGCCTAAAGGCTGCCAAAGTCGTCTTCTAAAACTAGGGTTCGTCTCCCAAAAGTTACACACTAAAACCCTAAAAACGAATTTGGATATAAGAAAACAAGCGCAACGGCGTCGCTTTATGTTCATGACGCCGTCGTGCCACAATGGTCTTTTAGGGTTTTTTAAGTCGGCTTCGTTCAGACACCGTATAGAATTCCATGATGCTGTCACTTGAAAACTTTAACGCCGTCGCTTATAAATGGCGACGCCGTCTCCACGCATTGTATGCTTTTCTTCAAGATAGTTGGTGTAGAGTCGTAGTCTTGTCCGTTTCTTCTTTAATTGAGCCCAAGTCACGTGTATTTCCTCCAAATGCCATCTAAATGCTAAAAACACAAAAAAACAATTAAGCACATAATTTGGGCATATTTGCATGAGTTAGGGGTTAAATGACCCCGGAAAAGTGTATAAAATGACACCTCATCACTTATCCGATATCCCTGCGTGTATACTTCCTAACTGCCTATGCTGTTATATTTATAACATTACTATTGGTATTGTAGGAAATTTAGTAGTTAACTTAACATAGTTTAGGGACTTAAGTATACTTTGTAAGATAGATTAGCGTTAGACTAAAAGTAGGAATTGTTTAGCTTGCCTTGCAAGGCAAGGAGTTTCCTATTCGACTTAGGATAGGTTTCCACCCCCTCATCTCTATAAATATAGATGAGGTAGGATGCTAGTTATTCATTCTTCTTCCTCAAATTGTAAGCTTTATTAGGGATTCAATAAAGGGGTGTTTGAGGATATAGCTTGTGCATATTCTTGTCGTTCTTTGTAGTCTCTCTTGTTTGCTACTTGTGCTCGATACAACTTGTGATCTAGTGTTCCGCAATTAAACTTCGGGTTTATTGTCATAATTATCCAATAAGTGGTATCAGATCCAGGTTAGTTGTGATCTCCGAAGATCGAGTGCTAGATCAAGGTTTTGAGTTCGTTTAAAGGTATCAGTTTTGGTTAGGAATGTTGCATAGGTCGATCGAGAGGTAAAAGTTGGTGACGTGAGGGTCACTTTATCATTAGAACTAAAGTGAGAGAATATTATTATTATATTCTTTATCATTCATCACTTTTTTAATTCTACAAAGTTGACGAATATTTGCCAAGGGTTTTGACTTTTGAGTCGACTTCGCTTATATTCGTTTTACAAAGATTACAGTGAAGTTTTTGTTGTTGCGTATAAAGGTTCTTGTGGTTCAAGTTTGATAGTAGTTAGCTTGGGTTTCAAGTTTATGATCGGATTTGCTTCTTCGAAATCAAGGGTTTAGGGTTATTCTAATTAATTTGATTTGTAAGAAAAGGTTTTTAGCAACAAGAGGAATATTGCACACGGGTTGTGAAGCTTGTTGATAAAGTTGGTTAAGAAACAACTTGACAAGGTTTTTATCAAGGTAGAAGAAGAATGGCTAGTTCGATAACTAGGTTTGACATTGAAAAATTCAATGGGCAGATTGACTTCGGGTTATGGCAGATAAAGATTCGTGCTTTAATGGTACAACAGGGATGCGATGCTGCATTAGAGACATTACCTGCGGACATGGAAGCAGGTGAAAAGGCCTCTTTGATGAAAAAGGCATACAGTACATTGATTATATGCTTGGGAGACCGTGTTTTACTGGAAGTTACAAAGGAAACAATTGCTGCATGCATTTGGACGAAGTTGACTAGTCTGTATATGACTAAGTCCTTAGCAAACAGACTGTACCTGAAGAAGAAGCTGTACAAGTACTATATGAGTCCAGGTACGAAACTGGGTGATCATATAGATGAGTTTAATAAGTTGATACTTGATTTGGCGAACATTGATATCAAGATTAAGGATGAGGATCAGGTACTTATGTTACTTACGTCGTTGCCATCGTCTTATGAAAACTTTGTGGAGATATTGTTGTATGGGAGTGAATCCTTGACAATGGAGGATGTTTTGGTGACTAAAAATTTAAGGTATTTGAAAAAAAGAACTGAAGTCTTAAAGGAAGAAACTGGTGATGGGTTATATGTAAGGGGAAGGTCAAATAATTCAGGAAAAGCTCATTCTAGTAGAAGTTCTTGGTTTAAGTCAAGGGGTGTAACTGGTAAACTCAAGTGCTTCATATTTCATTCAGAGGACCATCTGAAGAAAGACTGTCTAATGAAGAAGTCAAGTGGATTCATCAAGAAGGGTAAGCATGATCAGGATTCTGATTCTTCTGATGACAGTGGGTATCACCTACTTAGAGAAGCCTTGGTGTTAGTCGGGAATGATGAGATGACTGAATTGGTAATGGATAGGTGGGTTCTTATCATATGGACACACATGAGGGATTTTTGTAAGACTTTATGGGTTTTGTTGGTGGTTTTAGGTTCAGGTTAGGTAATAAGAGGACATACTACTATCTAAGGTCTGGAAAGTGAGGATATAGTTGCCTATGACGACTAGCTTTATATTGGAAGTGTCAGTATGTTCCATGGTATAAAGAAGTTGATTTCAAAGGGTACTCTTAAAATGTGGATAGATACTATAAAGATGCAGATGGTAGAATCAAGTGCTAAAGGTTGTCGGGTTATGATGACTGAGATCAGGAAAAAGAACTGTGTGTATACTTTGGAAGCAAAAGTGATGAATTTTGGTGTAGAAAAACATGGAGGTTCAAAACAAGTTGGTTTTAAGCAACTTAGTGTTAAACAAGTTGGGTTCAAACAACTTGGTCCTGGTGTTGAAACAGGAGTCCATGGAGTACAGGATGAAAAACGTGTTTTGTTTGAGGTGGAACTGCAGGGAGCTCAAGGGGATCGTAAAGCTGAGGATTTTCATGTTAGGAACAATGATGCTGCAGTGGCTCAAAGACGGTTGAAGTACAAGCAACTTGAAGAAAATACAAACACGGACTGCTTGGTAAAGGAGCAGGAAAAGGTACACCTTGGTATAAAGGTAGGGGCAAACATTATGTTAACCGGAGTACCTAGTCAAGAGGGTGCAGAGGGTAATGTTGCTGAAAAGAAGAAAGTAAAGGAGTCTAAGAAAGCTAATCTAGAAAAATTACTGAAGTACAATGCCTGGTCGACAAGGTGGACCCCGATTCGAGGTTTTAGCAGAAGGAAAAGATGCTGAGTATCGGTTACGTTTAAGTGTTACTCCTAAGGTGGAATTTATAGGAAAATTAGTAGTAAACTTAACATAGTTTAGGGACTTAAGTGTACTTTGTAAGGTAGATTATGATTAGACAAAAACTAGGAATTGTTTAGCTTGCTTTGCAAGGCAAGGAGTTTCCTATTTCACTTAGGATAGGTTTCCACGCCCTCATCTCTATAAATAGAGATGAGGAGGGATGCTAGTTATTCATTCTTCTTCCTTAAATTGTAAGCTTTATTAGGCTTTTAATAAAGAGGTGTTTGAGGGTATACCGTGTGCATATTCTTGTCAGTTATTTGTAGTCTCTCGTGTTTGCTACTTGTGCTTGATACAACTAGCTATCTAGCGTTCCATGATTGAACTTTGGGTTTGTTGTCGTAATTATCCAACATGTATTATATAAAGGATATTTATATAAATACTTGATTTACCTATCGATTACATTTTGTTTTATTTTTGAGAGCGTCGCTATTTATTTATATAAAATAAATTTAGATATATGTTGACTATTTTTCAATCACTTATACCCACTTACCAGAGAATCAATATATCATTAAATAAAGTTTATTTATATAAATACTAAAACTCTTCCAAAACATTGTGAGTTACACAATGGTATCTAAAACTCTTCCCATACATTGTGAGTGACACAAAGGTCTTGTTTATTTTCAAGACGTTACGAGTGATACAACGATCTCTAAAACCTTCTCAAGATATTGTTAGCAATACCATTTTTCCCATAATACCATTTTTGATGATATCGAAACTCGACACAGTTTGTCGATCTGACTCCGAGTTTGAACACCCGCAATGAACTTCTGAAACGCCGGCGCCAAAAACTTTGATATGTTTAAAAAGCTTTAAATTTATAATGACTGAAAATACCAATTTTATTATAGGGAAACACACGGGTAAAAGTATAACCCACGTATGTAGTATAATCTTTTTAGGTAAGACCAGGTCGTCCACGGGGATTTGAGTAGTGTTCAAATAATCAGAAAGAAAATAGACTTAAACAGTTTTAAAAATAACTATTGTTTTACCAGTGATAATAAAGATGATGACTCGGATAGTTGAAAATAATTCATAAGTGTTGAAAAGAATTAAGACCTCAAAAATGGAACCTTTAACTTATAAAAAGGATTTCTCGTCAGAAAATGTTTTCACAAATTAACTTGATTAACCCAAGACTTATATTTAGTTAACTAGACCAAATGTGTCACTCAAATAATCCAGTTGCTAATATATCAAAGCTTATTTTGTTTATCAATTTATGAAAGTGGATTTTTCGACACAGACAATAAAGACCATAAACAAATCTTTAAAACCACATAGATCATGACGGGTCTTTCAACCTATACCGATATGATTATATAATCTAATATTAATAAGCAAAACCGACAAGATAAGATATAATAGGTTCGCAATATAAGCTTGAGATTAAAGAGATCATGATCATACCAAACACTTATTCATTATCATAACATCACCGAGTAGTCATGAGAGATTTTGACTCTCATAGCTAAGGAGTTCATAACATAACTTGATTTGATAACAAACTTCATTCTTTTACTAAACTAGTATGATGTTCTTCGTTATTCTTGGTGATTTGATCTTGATTCTTAAAAGGATATGGTGTTTGTTCTTGGAGAATGATTGGGAAGTGCTTAGGACTTCATAAGGAAGATAATGGTGTGTATTAGTTGAAGGATGTATGAGAGGATGAATGAAAAGGATTGAAATTCGTCCTCTATTTATAGGCTGAGTGAGAGGTGAAGTGTGGTGCACAAGGTAAAATGTACGGCGTACTTGGTGATTAAATGGGAAGGGAATTTAATGTTTATTGGAGAAGTGCGGGGCACAAAAGAATTTATGCGGCGCACAATTGCACTTTAGGATTGATTCTTTATATTTTCTTATATGTTGTGTTCCTTAGCATATAAGTACATGATCTTTGTTGTGTTTGACATCGGGATATCTTCAAGTGAACCTGCAAGCAATTTAAGCTATTAAGTATCGAAAGTTCATGATAAATGATTAAATATATACAAATAACGCCACAGAAAACATGTATAATTTGGGCGTTATCAAATCCCTCCACCCTTAGATGTTGCTTGCCCTCAAGCAATCAAGGCGAGAAAATAAGATCATTTATCGTGACGTGAAGAAAATTTGGATTTTACAAGTGTTTATAGGTTTAGATAACTTTTCAGGCATTGACATATAACTAAGCACCTCACATAAGGAATGTGTTTGATTTAGAATTCACTCAGTTCACTCAGATAGGGTTTATGTATTGTGAAGATACTCAATATGTACAGACATAATCTAGAGAGCTACCATAGGCTTGTACTTGACATATAAACCTGACCGAAGGGAGGAACTTGATACTGGCAAAGGATAATAGCATATACAGATCTTCATGTGCCGAAACTTAAGCCTTTATTTCTTTGAACTACTATTTTTTTTAGATTAACTAAGGGTTGGCACAGAACTTCTTCTTTCAACTTTAACTTCTTCACATAGGTATTTTAGCAACTTAGCACTAAAGGGAGTGCTTGTAAGAACAGAAACTTGCGGGATTCATAACATGTAATAGGCTTCGGTTTATTAAATGATGATCAAGCACAAGTTCTAGAGCTTCTAAATTATCGGCTCACTCAAATATAATTATCAACCAATACTATTGTTCCAGAAAAGGCGACAAAACCACATATACATATCCATAACGATGGAATAGATACATGTGATTGCTCATTCTTTAACTCAAACAAGCTAAAGGCATCAATTATCTTGGTGGGTACATGAATATTTTAAGGCTTATAATTCTCACAATTTAGTGGACTGAGTTGTGCTAGCTATAGTGTCAATCCGGTTGGATTTGCCTTACTAAGAGCATTTTTTCAATTTTTGAAAGCATATATGTTTTAAGATTTTTTTTAAAGTATCTGTTGGAAAATTTTGTCAGGACAAACATGGAGGGATATGATTAATTTTTCCTATTTGGCTCTCCTCTACACTTAACTTGAACATTGCCCTCAATGTGAGAACTGATAATAGAGATAAAATATAGAAAATTAAGGGAAAACGGTACTTCCTGGGTCGTAGAGAAATGTATAGCTGCAAGAGAGCTATCCTTGAGCATACTTCATAATTTTGCAAATCTTAAAGCTATATTACCTGCATAAAAGTAAACATACAAAAAACATAAAAAAAGAAAATATGTTTGTTATTTTTTTTAGAAAATAAACAAAGGATATGAATGAAAGAATGGAGGAGGGACTCCTCCATACTTAAGTGAAGCACGGGTTACCTCCCGAGAAGCGCTTAATTTTTAAAAGAGTCGTTAGCTAGACTCGAACTTGGTAAGTCATTCTTTGGGAAAAAAGGGAGTGACTGCTTCCCTTTGGTCATTATAATCTTCTTCTTCATGATATAGTTTGATTCGTTGGCCATTAACAATAAATGTTTTTCCATCTTTTCCATATAGTTTAACATATTCGGACGGATATTGGTGTTTTACTATGCATGGTCCTAGCCAGCGAGATCGGAGTTTTGGCTGTTTGAATTTATACTTTGAGGGAAAAAGCAGAACCTTATTTCCGTGTTTGAATTCTTTTCTCGTCCTTAGTTTTCTATCATGCCAGACTTTGGTTCTTTCTTTGTATAATCGAGAGTTTTCATAGGCTTGATGTCTAAGTTCGTGGAGTTTGTGTAACTGAAACATTCATTTTTCACCAGCAGCGATGAGATCTGGATTACAATTCTTCAAGGCCCATTATGCACGGTGTTCAATTTCAAATGGTAAATGGCAGTTTTTTCCATATATTAGTTTTTAGGGTGCGGTACCGGTAGGTGTTTTGTAAGCAGTACGAAAATCCCACAGAGCGTCATCAAGTTTTCTTGACTAAATAGCAGGATTGTCTTTAACAGTCTTTTCAAGAATTCTTTTAAGAGCTCTGTTTGTGTTTCCAACTTGACCACTAGTTTGAGGGTGATATGATGTAGAGAAACAGTGGTTAACTCTATATCTTTTCATTGTCTTTTCCATTATTTTGTTGCAGAAGTGAGTACCTCGGTCGCCGATTAGAGCTTTGGGCATTTCAAAATGGCAAAATTGTTTCTTTAAGAAAGTGATAACCACTCGGGCATCATTGGTTAGTAAAGCTTGAGCTTCGGCCCATTTAGATACGTAGTCAACAATGACAAGAATGTATTAAAACTTATGTGATTTTGGGAATGGTCCAATAAATCAATACCCCATACATAAAAAATTTCACATACTTAAATGTTATTTAAGGGCATCTCATCATGCTTTGATATATTTCCCGTCTTTTGGCATGCTTTGCAAGGGTAAACTAGAGTATGAGCTTCTTTTATGATTGTCGGCCAGTAAAATCCTGAATCTAGGACCTTTTTAGCGGTTACATTTGGTCCATAATGTCCACCGGTGAGCCCGTGGTGACATTGATCTAAAATGGTTTGGGTTTCTGGTCCAGATACACAGCGTATGATCATACTGTTAGAATATACTTTGAAGAGGTAGGGTTCCTCCCAGAAGTATTGTTTAAGGTCAGAGAAGAACTTGTTCTTTTGTTGGTACGTCATTCCTTTTGGTATTATATCTCCAACCAAATGGTTTACAAAGTTTGCGAACCAGGGTTTATTTCTGGTGTTAATTTCCATAAGGGTTTCTCTGGGAAAGTTATTATCCACTTCACTGTCATTACTTATTTCTTCATTTTCAATTCGGGATAAGTGGTCGGCAGCGACATTTTCTGTACCCTTTCTATCCTTAATTTCTATGTCAAATTCTTATAAGAGTAGTATCCAACGAATAAAACGGGGTAGATTCGTAAGACAACCTAGGAATGACAAAAAGACGTTCCAAAGAAGCCGAGATGACAAGAATGATAAAAGTGATAGAAATTGCTTTAGATGCGGCGACCCGAATCATCTTATTGGAGAATGTCCAAAACCACCGAAAGATAAGAACCAAAGAGCTTTTGTCGGAGGCTCTTGGAGCGATAGCGGTGAAGAAGATGACGAAAAGGTCAAAGATGAAACGTGTCTTGTAGCTCATGCTTCAAGTGAGGTATGTTCCGAATCATCTTACTTTAGTGATGAAAACTCATCAATTGATGATTTAGCTTTAGACAACGAATATGATAAGTTATGCAAAATGAGTCTAAAGATAATCACTAAGAACAAAAGGTTAAAAGCTACTAGAAATAGTCTAGAAAACGAGCTTAGAGAATTAAAAGATAAATTATCCACACTCGAGAAAAATAAGGGAGTTGATCTCGATTGTGCAAAGTGTCATGCACTTAAAATTGAGAATGAAAAACTCAAAGAAGAATCCACTAGATTAAATAAATTTGAAAAGAGTACTCATTGCTTAAATGAAATGTTGAGTATTCAAAAACCCTCCGGTGATAAACTAGGTTTAGGGTTTAATTCATTTGAAGCATGCGGAACTAAGAAAATAAAATTTATGAAAGCTCAAAAAAAGTGTCCTCTGATGGAGGTCCCATAAATATGGGCGGCCCCCTAAGTGACCAGGTAGACCCCAAAATAATTATGGGACAGCCACTAGCAACACCTGGATCTGAGAAAACTATGTCTTTTCAAAATTCTATTTTGGGTCCTAGACCGAAACACATAATTGTAAACAAAGTCAAAATTACTGTTGCTGGTGACAATGAAGTTAAACAATTCTGTAAGCCATTGTCAAAGCCCAGAGTTGGATTTTTGAAACCTAATTTTAGATCAAAAACTCCACCTCTTAGAAGAGTCAATAATAATTATTCTCGTCCTAAAACACGGCAACCAAAAAGACATGTTAGTCGACAAAACCAACCTCATGGCTTTCCCGTAACTTAGAATAACTTTCTACGTCAAAGTTACATGCCATGGGAAATGTGTCTTCCATTCTCACATCCTAACCAATTGCATCAAATGCAAGGGATGTTTGGCACTAATAATTTTGGACCCATGAGATATTGGGGACCAAATGTTTGAGTCATTGTACTATATAAAGAGATATGCCTTAGAGTCGACTTGGAACCCGACAAATGGATCAAGGATAGCGGATGCTCTAAACATATGACGGGAAACCGAAAGCTCTTCTCCACTTACAAGGCATACAATGGAGGTAACGTCATTTTTGGTAGTAATCTTCGCGGTAACATCATTGGCAAAGGTACGATCTCTAATGACTCTCTCAAAATAGATAATGTAGAACATGTTGATAACTTAAGATTTAACTTGCTAAGTATAGGACAAATATGTGACAATAAGTGTAGAGTAACTTTCTCTGAACATGATAGTAAAATCACTAAGGACGATAAAGTCATAGGTATAGGTATTAGGAAGAAAGGCTTATATGTGATGAAATTAGGAAATACGCCAAAGGATCAAATTTGTCTAGCTACGATTGATGAAAATTCCACATTGTGGCATAGGAGGTTAGGTCACGCAAACATGCGTCTCATTCAATCGTTGGCTTCTAAGGAATTAGTTAGAAACCTACCTAAGCTTAAGTTTGATCAACATTTTTGTGATGCTTGCAAAATGGGAAAACAAGCTCACGTTAGTCACAAAGCTAAGAATATAGTCTCAACGACTAGATGCTTAGAACTCCTCCATATGGATCTCTTTGGTCCATCCGCCGTACGGAGTTACGGAGGAAACCGTTACACCCTAGTCATAGTAGATGATTACTCTAGGTATACTTGGACTAGATTCCTTAAGGACAAAACCGAAGCTTTCGATCAATTCGAAATATTTAGTAGGCAAATTCAAAACCAATTAGGTTGTTCAATAGTGTCAATAAGAACCGACCACGGTAGAGAATTTGATAATGAGGTGCAATTTGGAGAGTTTTGTAATGCCAATGGTATTACACATAACTTCTTGGCTCCACGCACTCCTCAATCAAATGGCGTGGTCGAAAGGAAAAATAGGACTTTTCAAGAAATGAGTAGGACTATGTTGAATGAGCAATCGTTGCTACAAAAAATTTGGTGTAACGCCGTAGATACTTCAACATACATTCTCAACTGAATTCTCATTAGAGCCATTCTTAGAAAAACACCTTACGAACTTTTAAGAGGTAGGAAACCTACATTAGATTATTTTAGAGTGTTTGGAAGCAAGTGCTTCATTTTGAACACCAAATACTACCTTACCAAGTTTGAACCAAAGTCATACAAAGTTGTCTTTTTAGGTTATTCTCAAAATAGTAAAGCCTACATCATCCTAAACAAACACATTAGGAAAGTCGAAGAATCACTTAACATGACATTCGATGAAACTCCTCCACCCTCTAAGACATCACCCTTGGTGGATGATGACTTAGATGAAGAAGAAGCAATTAAGGTCACCAAAGAGAAAAACCTAGAAAACGACATTGTGGATGAAACTTTAGAGATTGATGAAATAGTCGACATTAAGGCATCTAGGAACCATCCATTAGGAAATGTCATATGAAACCTTAACCAAAGAACCCTTAGGTCACAAGCCCAAAACCAAAGTAACTTCTTTTATTTTATATTAACTATAGAACCTAAGAATGTGAATGAGGCGTTAGGAGATAAAAGTTGGTTAGTCTCCATGCAAGAAGAATTAAATCAATTCATTGCTAACGATGTTTGGGAGTTTGTTCCATAACCTAGGAATATGACAATCACGGGAACTAAGTTGGTATTTAGAAATAAGTTAGACGAGAACGGTGTTGTTTCTCGAAATAATGTTATGTTAGTTGCTCAAGGCTACAACCAACAAGAGTACATCGACTATGTTCCATGGTCATTACGTCTTCTTCCGTATGCTAAGAGCAGACCAAATGGATAGTTAATCTACAATTCCATTATAAATGGTCCTTATGTTAGACGAATGATTCCTGAACCAGGTGATGCAAATCGTGCGGTTCCTGTCAATGAAACCTTACATGAACAGACAGATGATGAACTCACTGAGAAGGAGCTTAAACAGGTAGAAGCCGATGATCAAGCCATTCAGACTATTCTTCTCGGTCTTCCTGGAGACATCTATGCTGCTGTTGATAGTTGTGAAACTGCTCAAGAAATCTGGTTACGAGTTCAACAAATGATGAAAGGTTAAGATATCAGAATTCAAGAGAAAAAGGCCAAGTTGTTTAATGAATGGGAAAGGTTTACTTCCACTGATGGGGAATCGATTGAGTCTTACTATCATCGTTTCTCAAAGTTAATGAATGATTTCAAGAGAAACAAACACTTTCCAGAAAAGATTGCCAGTAATCTCAAGTTCCTAAACAACTTACAACCAGAATGGACTCGACATGTTACCATTGTTCATCAAACAAAGGACTTGCATACAGCAGATTACAATCATTTGTATGATTTCTTGAAGTACAATCAAAAGGAGGTAGATGATCTAAGAGCTGAACGACTTGCAAAAACACATGATCCGCTAGCACTCACGGCAAATTCCAACAATCCTTTCAATTATTCAGTGTTTCACCAAGATCAACCATCACCAAGTACCTACATGTAACAACCATAACCCATTAACAACAACTATAACCCACAACCATCATTCAACCAGAACTACATGGAACAACCAATGACAAATCCTGAAGACATTACAGATCCCACAACCGCAATGAACATAGCACTTGTTCTAATGGCTAATGCATTCAAACTAAATTACTCAACACCAACCAACAACAACCAGAGAATTTCATCAAACCCTCGTAATAGGTAGATTGCTTAACTGGGTATGAATATGGGTCAAGACAGATAGATGCAGATGGTTGGAGGCAATGGTGGGATATAGTTTAGACAGTATGTTGGGCAGAATGTTGGGAATCATAATGGGTATAATGCAGTACAAAATGTCAGGCATCAGGTTGTTCAGAATGCAATGTTGGAAATCAGAATAGGCTAATTGTTGTTTTGGGGATTGCTAATCAGAATCTAAATGGGAATGGTAATGTTGTAGCAGCACGGGCTGAGGGTAATGCAATTAGGAATAATGGTAATCAGATAAGGTGTTACAACTGCAGAGGATTGAGTCATCTTGCTAGGAATTGCACAGTCAGACCAAGGATAAGGGACGCTACTTATCTTTAGACTCAGTTGTTGATTGCTCAAAAGGAAGAAGCAGGAATCCAACTCTAAGCTAAAGAGTTTGATTTGATGGCTGCTGCAGCGGATCTTGATGAAATTAAGGAAGTCAATGGAAACTGCATTTTGATGGCTAATTTACAGAAAGCATCGACATCGAGTACTTAGACAGACAAAGCTCCCATTTATGACTCAGACGGATTAGCTGAGGTACATAAATATGACAATTGTTATGATAATGAGATATTTAATATGTTTACTCAAGAGGAGCAGTATACTGAGCTACTCGAGCCCATTCCTGAACCATACCAAGTACAACAGAATGATAGTAATGTTATTTCTGACGTTTCTAGTGTGGAACAAAGTGGGGGAACAGTAGATCAACATCCTGCGACTGTTGAGGAAATACGTGCTTATTTTGAATCATTATATAATAATTTGGCAATTAAAGTTGAAAAGGTCAACTCGGTTAATCGCAGAATGAAAGAAACAAATGCTGATTTGACTACTGAGCTTGCTAGATATAAAAATCAAGAAAAGTGTTTTGAAATTAGTCAAGAAAAATATGACAAACTTGAAAGATGTTATCAAAAGTCTGTTTATCAAGAAAAATGTCTTACTAAAAAGATAAATGCACTTCACTTAAGTTCCGGTAAACAAATAACGACTTTGAATGAGGAAATTTTAAATTTAAATGAACAACTTTCAAAGGAAAAATCATCTGTTTCTTCTCTTCTCGAAGAAAAGAAAAAGTTGAAGTCTGATTTCAAAATACACGAAGACGAGCTTCTTGATAAACAAATTCAACTTGAGAATAAGATAAAGGAATTAGATAATATTTTGGTTAAAACGGGTCAATCGATTCAAATGATGCACATGCTTTCACCTAAGCCAGACTCGTTTTACCACACCGAACAAAAAATGGCTTTGGGTTATCAAAATCCTTTTTATCTCAAGCAAGCTCAGCAGAAACAACAGAGTTTATATGATGGCAAAATTCTATTAGAAAAGCATGATCCTCTTGATGTGTATGATTCATAGGAGACACTGCAACTTGCTCAAGAGAGTCGCTTAAAATGAAACAATTGAACAAAGAAATAAAAATGGAAAATTATACAAAGATTAATCATATTTCAGGGGTTTTTGTTTCTCAAACGGCCAAGTCACGAGAAGAGGTGTACTTTTCAAATACTTCTAAAATGGCCAATGTTTCTAAATCATTTTCAATACCGAATGAAGAATTTTTGGATGATACTACACCAAGTGTTGCACGAAAATTTCTAAATGAGGTAAAAAGCACCATTGTGACTCTTCAACGTGTTGTCAAACAAAAAATGACTTTGGATATACACAATTGGTCGTCTTCTATTCACCAAGAGATTCACAAAATTGTAAAGGATAAAATTTTCCCTATCGTTAACCAAGTTGATGCTAGATTGCAAAATTTCAAAATACAATTTCTGCAAGAAGCAGCCAAATTTGTTCGAGACTTCAAATCTCTTGGAAACGAAGCTGATGAATCTCTTGCCAAACAAAAGGCTTTGGAATTGGAAATCGAGCGTCTCTTGAGAGCAATTGTCAGTCAAGATATTCTATTTATTGTGCAAAGTAATTTTGTTATAGATACATCAAATCTCCAAACTGAGCTTAACCGTACGGAAGAACGATTTGAAAATTGTATCATTAAAAAGGAGAATGAATATGCTAAACTTTGGAATGATTGGTACAAAAAGTGTGAAGAATGCAAATATGACAAAATTTCGTACGATAACGCTTATAATGCCATGCAACAAAAGATCGAACGGTTGCAAGCTCAGTTGAGAGATCAAAAGGGTAAATGTAAGGATACTCCATGATCCTTTATCTTAGAAACTAGAAAATGAGAACATAGAATTAGAGTTTCGGGTTCGGAATTATGAAAAAGAAAATGCTCTTCTTAAGACAACATACAAAAACCTGTTTGACTCTATCTCAATGACACGTGCTCAAACTAAAACAATAATTGACTCTTTGCAAAATAAATTACATGACACGATGTATGAAAATGCTAAGTTAAGAGCTCAATTGTTTGATAAGGTTTCTGAACAAAAGGACACAACCAAAGGTACGAGTGTAAATACTTAGTTTTGTAAGCAATCAATTTTAGGAAAACCACCTTCTTCTTCTAAAGGTACGAGTGTGAATACTCAGTTTTGTAAGCAATCAATTTCGTGAGGTGTTTGGTTGTGTACTTATAATAGATCGAATAAGTGCTTTAACTGAAAATATCCTTAGGGATACATTTTTATAAACTTCTAAAGGCTACTTGAGGACAAGTAGGATTCAAGTGGGGGGATATTTGATGACATCAAATAACATCTGTTTTATAGTATCATTTATCCTATGTTATTAACCCATTTTGTATAATTATTGCAAAGAATTGTTACTTAATCGTTTATATTTGAGAATTGCAGTAATTATGGAGTAATTGGTGAAAGTTAGCAAAAGGCATGCATTCTGGAGCTTAAATGAAGATATTTTGAAGATTACTATTCTGAAGACCAATACGCTGTATCTATCAAGGAAGATACGGCGTATCCGTGCCTGCACTCACCAAAGACCACAGAGGAATAAGCTTAATACGTCATATCCAGAGGACTCAATACACCGTATTCAAGATATGGAATCAATATAATATTCTAGAAGATATCAAGCGTGGTCCCTACTCTAAGAAATCCCCAATACGCCATATCCAACTCTTGGATACGCCGTATCCAACCGACTTCCAGACCCTATAAATACAAAACACAAAAATGAGTTTTAAGTGTGTTAAATCATATTCTCGATACCTAAACCACAAAAGTCGATTTTTAGAGGAGAAAAAGAGTAGAAAAGGTTGAGCAACGTATTCAATTCTATAGAAGACAACGTGTAATTCCATATACTTTAGTAATCGTTTAGTTTTTGGTATCATTCGTTAACTCGGTTAGTTTACCTTGGCTAAATAATTACTCTTGTATTTATTATGACGTTTAAAGGCTAATACCTTTGGGTGTTAGCAATTATTATGAAGATCTGAATGTTTGGTATTTGTTTATCTTAATTTCTTAATTTATCGTTGAGTGTTTATTTATGTTTATCAATTTATACTTGTTTACACGCTTTTATATGCGACCTATCATTCAACTGGATCTAGTGAAGCAGACCAAGTAGATCTAGAGTCGAGGATAGCTCTCCATATAGTGATTTATACATCTAGAATCATAGTTACATAAATATTGTCCTTCTAAATCTGTGTCTAGGATACGCTTCTGGCATAACTAGTTAATTGGATATTTCCAATGGTTTATTGATCGTGTTGACTAGCAGGTGACCTAGATAATTCAACAAGTAACGTTCTGATTCCACTGGATAGTTAGACAAGTGGACTACTAGAGTATAAATTGCCATTAAGTGATAAGTGGGTAAAGTCTCTATGAGCTAGGGTTTAACAAGATCACCATTGCTTTAATCCCTAAGATAGATTATAATTAGCAAATAAGGATGCTTTATGCGGATGCTTTAATTGTGTCTAGATCTTAGGATGATGTAACGCCTAAGTCTTAAGAATGATATGCCACCTCGAGAGAAGAAATCATTGCACTAAATAAATAAACCAATGTTCTAATCAGATTAATAATGGTTAATACAGTTTTCTTATATAAGGTTCGACCGCTCTTTTATCTTTTGTTAATTAGCTTGCGTGGGTAAAAGTGCCTTGAACTGATTATAGACACAAACCAAACCGTGCCAGTCTCTCAGGCTGAAAACCCCCCTTTTCTCGTTAGAATTAGGATTTAGATTGACATAGGTTTAACATAGGTTTAGAATATAATAGAATTAACATAGATTAGATAACCAAAATATTAATTAAATTGATAGATTTAACCTCGCTTCAAGTGTTTGACACCCTACTTACCACGAAACTACTATCGATCAAGTACACTGCCCGTTAAAATGTTGTTTTTGGTTTAGTCGGAAAAATATAAATTTAAAACTTGAATCATCTTAAATATACCATACAACGACAGCACATCAGTTTTGATGAGCATAGATGTTATATTCAGGATTTGAATATGGGAAAACTTATGAGGACTTGTGGCCTATACTTGTTTAATTTAGATAAGAATGGTAAGTGTATTACTGCTAAGAGTAATTATGTGTTTGTGTGTCATGTTTCTAGTGAGTTATGGCACTGCAGACTTGGTCATCCTGCTGACCAAGTTCTGTCAATTTTGGGTAAAAAATTAGGGTTTTCTAAAACGGATCACATATCTCCTTATGACATTTGTTACAACGCTAAGCAGACTAGGAAGCCATTTCCCTTAAGTGATCATAAGTCTAAATTTTTTGTTGATATCATTCATTGAAATGTTTGGGGTCCTTACAGGGTTGTTAGTAAGGGTGGGTATAAGTTTTTGCTTACTCTTGTTGATAACTTTAGCGGAGCAGTTTGGGTTTATCTGCTCAAGTCTAGAACAGAAGTTGGTGATTACATTGGAAGTTTTATAAAACTTCTCTTTACTCAGTTTAGAAAAAAGGTTAAAGTAATAAGGTCTGATAATGGAACTGAGTTTGTTAATAATCAATTGTCTAATATGTTTAATAATTTAGGTATTATTCATCAAACATCGTGTGCCTACACTCTTCGGCAAAATAAGATTGCTGAGAAGAAACATAGACACCTATTAAATGTTGCTAGGAGTCTTATGTTTTAGGGGGAGGAGGATCCCTCTATCTATGTGGCATGAATGTGTTTTAACTGATGTATATCTGATTAACAGGTTGGCCTCCTCAGTCTTGTCTGGTGTTTCCCCTTATTTTTTAGTATACGGTAAGGATCCATGTATCTCTCATGTCAGGTCTTTTGGATGTCTTTGTTATTCTATCGTTTTAAAAAATAGTGATAAATTTAGTGTCAGGTCTGAAAAGTGTGTTTTAATTAAATTTTCTAGTGTTAAGAAAGCTTATAAGTTGTATGGTCTTGATAGTAAAAATGTTTTCTATTTAAAGGATGTAAAATTTTATGAAAATGTTTTTCCTTTTCAAAATGAGGTCTTTAAATGAGTCTGTAAATGTTTTAAATGAAACTGATAAAAACTTGAATATGTTATGAGAGTCTGAGGTAAACAATTTAATTTTTTTTGATATCCAAAGACCGGAAAGACCCTATGATGAATAGGGGGACTCTTCTAATGTGGAAGGTAACAGTTGGGTGACTTTTGATGACTGTGAAAACATAGTTAAGGATGAAGTTACCAATGTTGCAACCTAAATAGGAGACAATGTCACCTCTGAGGGCAGTGTTTAAACTAATCAAAAATGGCGAGGGTCCTTTAAATGTTTTAGAAACATTACCTATACTGAGGAGGTCTACCAGGCAAAGAGTTATGCCATCCAAGTTTAATGATTTTGTTTTTAGTAGTAATGTGAAGTGTGATTTTGAAAAGTACGTCTTTTATGCTAATCTGTCTAGTAGTGTTAGGAATTATGCATTCCTAACTTAGTACCGCTAGTTATATTACTTAGTACCGCTAGTTGTAATTAGTACTGACAGTACAAAATGTTAAGTACTGATCAAATAGTTAGTACCATTAGTATAAAATAGTTAGTACCGTTTATGAGATATGCCTGAGATATCTTAGGAAAAGATATGCATGATCTTTGTATGCGTTTTATAAAACCCATTAGGGTTTCCTTAGTCTATAAAAGGAACCCTAGGCATAGTTAGTAGATATAGTTCTACACAGATCATAAAGATCAAATAGTAATCATAGCTTGTAATCTGTAACCTAGACAGATTCAAGGTTTAATATAAAAGTTCTTTTGTGATATTCAATATTGTTCTTCTTAGCATTATTGATTAGTTTCCGCATAATCAATAGTGTTCAAATCAGTGTTTCATTATTGTTGCTTTAGAATTATCTAAAGGAACAAACCCTTTACAAGCTAAAGGTTAAGATCTATTCAGTAAACGATCCAACAAGTGGTATCAGAGCTTGTGTGGAAACTCTGAATAAGAAGAACTCAATTGTAAGATGGCAGAACAAGACATTCCTCCACCCACTATCACAGCAATGAAAATCCCTATCATCAGGAAGGGAGAATATGATATTTGGAGCATGAGAATGCGACAATATATCTGTCACACAGACCATAACCTATGGGATGTTATTGTCAATGGAGATCTAGAAGAAGAGCCTGCACCAACTGGAGAAACATCTGCTCCTCCTGCTCCTAAGACTGCCAAACAACTGGCTGCTAAAAGGAATCAGGAAAGAGTTAAGAGCATCTTGCTTTTAGCAATACCTGATGAATACCTCCTCAAGTTTCACAATGTTGCAGATGCTAAATCACTCTGGGAAGCAATCAAATCAAGGTTTGGAGGTAATGAAGAATCCAAGAAGATGCAGAAAAATGTTCTAAAACATCAGTTTGAAAATTTTTCTACTGCATCAAATGAAAGTCTGGACAAGGCTTATGATAGGTTCCAAAAACTCATAAGTCAATTGGAGGTTCATGGTGCTCCAATATCAAAGGAAGATATCAACCAGAAGTTCCTAAGAAGTCTTCCTCCTTCATGGAATCAAATTGCTCTAATCATGAGAAATAAGCCAGACATTGATGAGATTGATATTGATGACCTCTACAACAACCTTAGGGTTTATGAAGATGAGATGAAAAGGTCTTCAAGTTCCACATCTAACTCTCAGAATTTGGCTTTTCTCTCCTCTGAGAATACTAACAGTACTAATGAAGTTAGTACTGCCAGTGGAGATATTGGAGTTAGTACTGCTGGAGGAACTAGTCAAGTTCCATCTACTTCATGTGCTCATGATGTAGCTTACTCTTTCTTTGCACAACCAACAACCAGTCCTCAACTTAAGAATGAGGATTTTCAGCAGATTGATGGAGATGACTTGGAGGAATTGGATCTTCGATGGCAGGTGGCTATGTTGACTGTCAGAGTAAAGAAGATCATTTAGAGGACAGGAAGGAACTTGGACTTCAAAGAAAAACAACATGTTTCTCTTGATAAGTCAAAGATTGAGTGATATAACTGTCACAGAAAATGGCACTTTGCTAGAGATTGTAGATCTGGAAGGAATTAAGGGAGAAGATCTTATGCTGATAATGGCAGGAGCAATGCACCAACAAATGAATCTTTATCACAGGCACTGGTGGCTCAAGATGGTCTAGGAGGCTATGACTGGAGCAATGATTTTGAAGTAGAACCAGTCAACTATGCTTTGATGGTAATCTCCTCTTCAAGCTCATCAAGTTCTTCTGACAGTGAGGTACAGATATGTTCTAAACAATGTCTTGAATCATTTAAAACTCTTCAAAAGAACTATGATACTAAAAGAGAAAAACATAACAAAGCAAAACTAGAAATTAAGGGTTATGAGATAGCCTTAGAGTCACTTGAATCTAGGATTCTTGGACATGAAAAGAATGAATTGGCTTGGGGTGAGAAATATGAATTTAAAAAATATGAGCTTAAATGTAGAGAAATAAAAATTAACAACCTAAATCTGGAATTAGAGAAAGTTGTTAAGGAAAGAGATGAGTTAAAAGATAAGATTGCAAAATGGGAAGAATCATCCAAGAATCTAGATGAATTACTCAACAGTCAAATGAGTGCTAGAGATAAAACTGGTTTAGGATATGACACAAAATTGAATGAAATAAGTAACAATTTTGAAACTGATAGTGAGATTAGTTTGAGTGTTTTTTATGTCAAATCTAGTGATGAAGAGTCTACACCAGCTAATGATAGGTCTTCCAAAGCAGATGGGTATAAAGTTGTTCCCCCTCCCATAACAGCGAACTTCTTAACCCCAAGAGCTGACATATCATTTGCAGGTTTAGATGAATATGTCATTAGGAATAAAATCATTGAGTCACAAATAACTAAGCTTAATACTAAAACAAGTAAGATTGCAAGTAAAACAAATGATGTAAATACTGAAAAGCCTAAGTCAGCTAGTGAGTCAGTTGTGTCTAATACTAACATTAAAAGAGATAGAGTTATCATTGAGGATTGGAACTCAGATGATGAGGAAGAAGTGTATGAAGTGCAAACTGTTAGACCTGAGACTCAAACAGTTAAGACTAGAGATGATAAAAGTGGTCAAAAACAAGGAATTAGTTTTAAGAAAGTAAAAGCTTGTTTTGTTTGTAAAAGTACTGACCATCTGATCAAAGATTGTAATTTTCATGACAAAAAGAGTCAAGAGCCTAAGCTGAAAAATGTGGTTAATACTGGTCAAAGGGAGGGAAACCAGTATGGGATAATGCTAAAAGGGTTAATCATCAAAACTTTTCAAAATACCTACATTTAAGTAAGACTTTTATCCAATCAGGAGTACTAACAAGAATAGGTTTAAATAGGCCAAGTGTTAGTACTGCTAGGCCTGTTTGTACTGCTAGGCCAAGTGTTAGTGATGCTAGGCCTGTTTGTACTGCTAGGCCAAGTGTTAGCACTGCTAGGCCAAGTGTTAGTACTGCTAGGCCTGTTTATGCTACTAGACCTTTTTACCCAAGAATGGACAATGTAAGACCAAGAGGCTCATGTTCACCTATCAAGAGGTCTTACTACACAAAACCAGCTTTTAGACCCAAAGACTTAAAACAAGATGTTAAAACTTTTAGGGTTCAAAATATGACTACTGCTGGGACAAGAGCAGTAGTTAATACTGGTAAGGGTAAGATGGATACTGACCTTAAAAAGTCAAGGTGGGTTTGGAGGCCTAAGGGAAATTACTTGGATCATGTGTCCAAAGATAGTGGATTATTCATGCTCAAGAAAGTTGAGTATGTTGACCCAAAAGGGATTTCTAAGTCTGTAATGGCTTGGGTCCCTAAGAGATACTAATTCTTTTACTTTTTGTGTAGGGCAATCCAGAGATCTTGTTACAGGATTATGCAGCGGTGGATAGTGGTTGCTCTAGCCATATGACTGGCAAGCTTATCTTTCAGACTATGAAGATTTTAATGGAGGCTTTGTGGCTTTTGGAAGTGATCCCAAATGAGGTAAAATAACGGGTAAAGGTAAAATCAAAACTGCTAATTTAGACTTTGATGATGTTTATTTTGTAGATGAACTTAGTTTACCTTTTTTCCTCTGTTCACAAAGTGTTGAGAAGAAAAATAGTGTCACTTTTTACTGAGTCTAAATGCCTATATCCTTGTCTCATAGCTTTAAGCTTTCTTGTCGAAAGTAAAGTTGTACTTAAAGCTCCTAGAAGATAGATGCCTGTGTACAGCTTGGATTTTAAAGACATTGTTCCTTTTCTGGAGGTATACTCCCGAGCTGTTTATATGCAAATGCAACAGCAGATGAGTCTAAATTATGGCACAGGAGATTAGGTCATGTGAATTTCAAAAATTAAATAAACTTGTTATTAAGGTCACCTAGTTAGAGGTTTACCTTCAAAAGTTTTTGTGATGACCACCACTTGTGTTGCCTGTGCAAGAAGGGTAAGCAACACTACAGCCCTCCTGTAAGGCAAGTTAGGAAAGAATCATCAGAAATCTCGACCACTTGTATTCACCCTACTTATCTCTTGGGAACCCCAATTCTTTGATGTCTTTGTAGGAGAAGTTATTATCATAGAAAGGTACTTGCTTGGTTGTTGACTGATGATTTCAGCAGATTTAGCTGGGTATTTTCTAGTTATCTACAAGATGTAAACAGCTGAAATCTCCTTTGTAATCTTTTATAGATTTGAACAACATTGAATCTCTAATGTTTTTAAAATCATTAGATGTGATTAATGGTCAGTGTTAAGGTAACCATGCTATGAATGAAATTATGTGCCTAAGAAAGGAATCTAGAATCAAAAAGAAAGTTTAGTGTAGCTAGAAACTCACAGCAGAATGGTGTTGAGAAAGGAAAAATCAGAAGGCCCTTATTGACGGCTGCTAGAACTATGTTTGCAGACCTCACTATTTCACTTTTACCTACTCCATTTTGGGCAGAGACAGTTAATACTGCTTGCTATGTACTGAATAGGGTATTAGTGACCAAACCTCAAAATAAGACACCTTATGAACTATTAATAGGTAAATCACCTAGTATTAGTTTTATGAGACCTTTTGGGTGCCCCTTGACTATTTTAAACACCTTAGATTCCTTTAGCAAATTTGATGGGAAATCTGATGAAGGTTATTTGCTTGGATACTCTACCTCTAGTAAATCCTTTAGAGTATACAACAAAAGGACCAAAAGGGTAGAAGAGAATTTGCACATCAATTTCTTGAACATCAACCAAATGTGACACGAACTGGTCCTAATTGGATGTTTGATCTTGATTTTCTCACCAATTCAATGAACTATATTCCTGTTAGTGTAGAAAATCAGGTTAATGTGGATGCAGGTACACAAGATTCTTATGTTGCAGGTTCATCAGGAAAAGATAAAGGACCTACTTAGGAATACATACTGCTTCCACTACAACCTTATAGAAAAAGGATTCCAGTAGAAGATGTTGCTCTAGCTGCACATGAAAAACCTTTTGAAAGTTCTCCTAAAGATAATGATGTACAAGATTCAAAAGATGCTGCTGACAAGGAAGAAGAACATCAGATGAAAGAAAGTAAACAAGTCTTGCAAGATAAACTTGAGAAGATGGTTACTCAAGAATTGGTTGGTAAAGCTATGAATGATGTTTCAAGACAAGCCTTTGAAGAAGAAAATAGGAGAATTGCATCTCAAAAGAAGGCAGCTCAAGCTACAAGTACTAACAAACTTAGTACTGATAGGCAATATGTTAGTACTGACAGGCCATCTGTTAGTACTGATAGGTCATCTGTTAGTACTGATAGGCCATTTGTTAGTACTAATAGGTCATCTGCTAACACACCATATGTTAGTGCTGCTAGTACTCCCACAGGTACAAATGCTGGTGAATCATCATTTGTCTATCTTGGAGGAAAAATACCTATTGATGCATCTACTCTCCCTAATGCTGATTTACCCATTGATCCAAATATGCCTGACTTAGAAGATGCTTCTGATACTCTCCCAACTGATGGAATATTCAATGGAGCTTATGATGATGATGAAGATGTGGATGCAGTGGCTGATTTCAACAACATGGATAACACCATCGCTGTCAGTCCTATTCTTACACTCAGAATTCATAAGGATCATCTAAAAGGACAAATTCTAGGAGATCCTACATCAGCAGTTTAAACAAGAGGGAAGATTCAAAAGGCTTCTTTAGTACAACAAGCCTTGGTAAGTTACATTCACAAACAGAACAAAACAAATCACAAGGATCATCAAAACTGTTTGTTTGCATGTTTTCTCTCTCAAGAAGAACCCAAGACTATATCACAAGCCTTACAAGATGAAAGTTGGGTTGAATCAATACAAGAGGAATTGCTTTAGTTCAAAGTACAGAAGGTTTGGGTACTTGTTGATTTGCCATATGGGAAAAAGGTAATTGGCGCAAAGTGGGTCTTCAGGAATAAGAGGGATGAGAGAAGTATTGTTGTGAAAAACAAAGCACGGCTTGTAGCACAAGGGTTTAGACAGGAGGAAGGTATAGATTATGATGAGGTTTTTGCACCTGTTGCCAGAATTGAGGCAATTAGGTTATTTTTAGCCTTTGCATCATACATGGGATTTACTGTCTACCAAATGGATGTTAAAAGTGCATTTCTTTATGGCACTATTGAAGAGGAGGTGTATGTTCATCAACCTCCAGGCTTTGTTGATCCTGCTCATCCAAACAAAGTCTATAAGGTGATCAAAGCTCTTTATGGTCTACATCAAGCTCCTAGAGCTTGGTATGAGACACTTTCTTCTTTTCTGATGGAAAATGGTTTCAGAAGAGGTACCATAGACAAAACATTGTTTATCAAGAAGAAAAAGAGTGACATTATGTTAGTCCAAGTGTATGTGGATGACATTATTTTTGGCTCTACTAAGAAGTCTATGTGTACAGAGTTTGAAGAATGTATGCACAAAAGATTCCAGATGAGTTCCATGGGTGAACTCACATTCTTTTTGGGACTTCAAGTGAAGCAACAACCTGATGGAATCTTTATTAGTCAGGATAAGTATGTAGCTGACATCTTAAAGAAGTTTGATTTTTTGTCCATCAGAACAGCTACTACTCCTATTGAGTCTAATAAACCACTGGTCAAGGATGAAGATGGTGTAGATGTAGATGTACATGTCTACAGGTCTATGATTGGCTCTCTAATGTATTTGACTGCATCAAGGCCAGACATCATGTTTGTTGTTTGTGCATGTGCTAGATTTTAAGTCACTCCAAAAGCCTCACACTTAAATGCAGTAAAAAGGATTTTTAGGTACCTCAAACATCAACCTAAATTAGGTTTATGGTATCCTAGGGATTCACCTTTTGAACTTGAAGCTTACTCAGATAGTGATTATGGAGGAGCCAGCCTTGACAGAAAATCAACAACAGGTGGATGTCAATTTCTTGGTAGAAGATTAATATCTTGGCAATGCAAGAAGCAGACTATTATGGCAAATTCTACTACTGAGGCAGAACATGTTGCAGCTGCTAATTGTTGTAGGCAAGTATTATGGATACAGAATCAGATGATGGATTATGGTTTTAATTTCATGAACACTAAAATCCATATTGATAATGAGAGCACTATAAGTGTTATCAAGAATCCTGTTGCTCATTCAAGGACCAAGCATATTGAGATTCGATTTCATTTTATAAGAAATTGTTATGAGAAGAGGCTGATAGAGGTTATCAAGATTTACATAGATTCTAATATTGCAGATCTTCTCACCAAAGGATTTGATGTCACAAGATTTAACTTTTTGGTGGTTAGCATTAGACTATTGAATCTGTAACCACAATTGAGGAGAGGTAAGATGCATTATTGTACAGTTTGTATAGAAGGTTATGTGAGCAAACAGATTTTGCCAATGATGATTCAATTATTTAGGTTCTAGAGAGTCATTAGAGAGAGATATGGATGGTACTGCAGAGTTTTTGTTATCAAACCTGTTTGATTTTTGGTTCACAAAAGTTAGTACCGACAGGCTTAAAGTTAGTACCGACAGGCAAAGTTTGTACCGCTATAAAGCCATTAGAGAAAATACCGGTAGGGGTCTAGAGTGTAATTTTTGGCGGTATCTTCACCATTGGGGATGTTACTACTATAAATACCCATCTCAATTACACAATTGATCCTTTTTAGCTCTCTTAATCGATTTCAATTGACAAACCCTGATTATTCATCACTGACGATTACCAAAATCAAATAAACGATGGCTAGATTGGATTTCTGTTCTAAGCATAATATGGTGGCCTATTTGGAAAAGACGGATGGGAATACAGAGTTTCATCAGATTATGGACTTTCTCACACGTAGTTCAATTTATTATGCACTCACTATAAGTCCCATAGTCTCAACTTCGTTTGTTGAACAGTTTTGGACGACTGCTAAGTCTAGAACAGTCAACAACATTAGTTATATAGATGCCACAGTTGCTGGAAAGCCTGTGACCATCTCAGAGGCATCAATAAGAAGTGATCTTCTTTTTTATGATGCTGATGGGATAGGTTCTTTGACTAATCATGCTATATTTGATAATATTCAGCTAATGGTGTATGAGGGAGACCTGAATACCTTAACTTTTAACAAAGCCCTCTTTTCACCCTAATGGAAATTCCTTTTTCATACCATGAATCACTGTATTAGTTCTAAAAGCACCTCTTGGGATCAAATTCCCACTAATATTGCCACAGCAGTAATTTGTTTAGCCACTAATCAGAAATACAATTTTTCAAAATTAATTTTTGGTGGCATGATACGACACTTGGATGCAACTAAGAAGTTTGTAATGTATCCAAGATTTTTACAAATCTTTTTGAGCAATCAGTTAAAAGATGTACTTGTCCCCTTGTCTACTTTCCAGTCCCAACCCTAACTAAAAAGGTCTTGACATTTATGGTTAAAAAGGGTAAGAACTTTTCAGGGAAGGTTACACCTTTATTTGATTCTATGTTGGTTCAACAAACAGAGGATGAGGGTGAAGCTTCAGAAAGACCATCTGCTTCCCAACCCATACCCTCTCCTCCTCACCTAAGTGAAGACCAACCTCAGACACAGACTGACCCTTCTCCTAGACCTTCTCCTTCTATAGCTATTCTTGATTCCAATCCAGAGGGTTCTGGTGGGAATCATAGAGGTTAGTCATCCAATGATACATCCCTATCAGGGAATGAGGATGGCCTGACACTCCAAAGTGTATATGATCTTTGTGTGTCTTTATGTAAACAGGTTACAGATCAAGCCAAAGAAATTAAACACTTGAAGGCTCAGATCAAGAAGCTCAAGAAGAAAGCCAAACCTGTTATCACACATCACAAAGCTTGGATGAAGAGTGTATCCATGAAGCAAAGATTGGCAGGAAAGAAATTATTGAAGACAAAGTGGATGCAAAAGGAGTCTGTATCCAAACAGGGGAGGAAACCTGCAAAAGCTGAACCTACAGTGCATAAAGATCTGGCTTTTGATGATCTTGATGATATTGTGGATGATGCAATGGACTACATGGAGTCTGAGGATGCTCAAGAAAAGGGAGAAAGCTCAGAATGTATTTTGCTAAAAATGAAAGTACTGACAAGCCAGCTGAAGGTACCGACAAGCCAAGTGGAGGTACCGACAGAGCAAAGCTGAGTACCGATAGGCCGGATGAAGGTACTACTAAGAAGAAAGAGCAAGATTTAAGAGAAAGTGCTACTCCAACAGTGACTTCAACACCTACTCCAACAACACCTACTCCAACGGTCTTTGGTGAAGATGAGACCATTGCACACGTCCTTATCATAATGAGTCAGAATAAGGAGAAGCTCAAGGAAAAGGAAAAAGGAGTAGAGCTTAAGGATGTTGAGGAGATTGAAAGACCTAGGCCTACTTCAACAAGATCACTATTGACTTTGAGACCTCTTCCTAAGATTGATCCAAAAGCTAAAGGCAAAGGGAAGATTGAAGAGGAAGATGAATCTGATACTGAATCAGAAGATATTACTGAAGCTGAAAAGAAATTTAAACAGCTTGCTAATGATGAAGAGGTGGCCAGAAAGGTTCAAGAGGAGTGGGAAGCTGAAGAGGAAAAGAAAAGGTTGGCTGAGGAAGAAGCTACAAAGGCTGCACTCTCTAATGAATATGATTTCATTCAGGCAAGACTTAATGCTGACAAGATACTTGCTGAAAAGCTTCAAGAGGAAGAGAGAGAGATGTATACTATTGAGCAGAGAGCCAAATTTCTTCATGACACCATTGCTGCCCAAAGAAGATTTCTTGCTCAACAAAGATCTGAAGCTATCAGAAATAAACCTCCTTTAAGAAATCAGCTTAGGAACCAAATGATGACATATTTGAAGCATGTTGGAGGCAAGAAGCATTCTGATCTGAAGACCAAGAGTTTTGAAGAAATACAAGTTTTGTATGAAAAGATAAAAAAGGTCTGATAATAGCTTCATTGCTATTGGTTCTGCTGAAGATGAAAAAGTGATCAACGAGATGAATGAACAAGCTGTTGATGCTTCTAAAAAGAAAGTAAAGAAAGATGACAATGTCAAGGGAGAAATTAAAGAAGAATAAGGAATTAGAAAAAGAAAGCTTGGTACAAAGAAGAAGATGAAGTCTAAGAAAAGAAAGTTTACTTCTAAAGATGATGAAGAGTAAGATTGTGTTTAACTATAGTTTCTGATGAGGATAAGGAAGTGGATTATGAGATACTTGATAAGAAGTATCCTATCATAGAATGGAGATCTGAGTATCTTACAACCAAACCACAGTATGATGAGACTGAGGAGTTAGAAGATGTTTATCTTAATGTGGTGACTAGAAGTAATAGACAAAGAAGATACTTCAGTACTTTAATAACAGTGCTCTCCATACTTGATAGAGATGACATATGTGCTATATATCAACTTGTGATAAACAGGTACCAAGATGAGACACCTGAAGGATTTGACAAAATACTTTGGGGAGATTTGATAATCATGTTCAATCAAAGTGGAAATGATAAGTTTTGGAATGCATAACAAAATTGGAAGAGAGTGAGCTAAAAGCTACATAGTTCTTTAGGGGTGCACACTATAATGACTAATGAAGGATTAGTCATTCATATGCTTGTAGAGAATAAGTATCCTTTGACAAAGAAAGTGTTGTCAAAATTGCTAGAGTTGAAGTTAGAAACTGAAGAAGATAGTACTATGGCTTTGGAACTAATTAGATTTGTCAAGAAGTAGATTGCAGAGTTAGAACCTAGAGACTCTGATGGAGATGAGGAGGATCCTTAAGTGTTGGTTCTAAGACCACACAACAAATGGTCATCAGTTCACCATGCTTAACAGGCATAAGAACTGGCTAGTCCATAAGCAAACGACTTGTGGTAAAGACTTCTCAAATCCGTTTATGGTTGACAATTTACCAAAAATTGTATGGTTCTTAACTCACCTTGCTTTATAGTTAAGAGTTGGCTAGTCCAGGATCAAACAGTTCCTGGTAAAGACTAAGCAAATCTGTTGATAGCTGATAGTTTGCTAAAAACTATATGGTTATCAATGCACCATGTTATGGCAATGAATCATTGACTAGTCCAAAAGCAAATGGCTTTTGGTAAAGACTAATCAAATTCGTTGATAGTTGATAGTTTACTCAAAACTATAAGGTTATCAATTCACCTTGTTGTTTACAATGAAGAATTGGCTATCCCAGAGTAAACGGCTACTGGTAAAGGAATATCAAATCCGTTAATGGCTGGTAGTTTGCCAAAAACTACAAAGCCAACTTAGTTGGATTTTGCTGTTGCTAATAAAGATGGATAGCTGAAGATGTCAAAATTATCAAAGATCAAGATCAAGATTTGACAAAGTGTTTGGATACATCCTCCTAGAGTTCAAGATGTTTAAAATGAAGAAACTTAAAGTTAAACAAGTTCAACAATCATGTTTAGGGGGGATTGTTAGGAATTATGCATTCCTGACTTAGTACCGCTAGTTATATTAATTAGTACCGCTAGTTGTAATTAGTACTGACAGTACAAAGTGTTAAGTACTGATCAGTTAGTTAGTACCGTTAGTATAAAATAGTTAGTACCGTTTATGAGATATGCATGAGATATCTTAGGAAAGGATATGCATGATCTTTGTACGCGTTTTGTAAAGCCCATTAGGGTTTCCTTAGTCTATAAAAGGAACCCTAGGCATAGTTAGTAGATATAGTTCTACACAGATCATAGAGATCGAATAGTAATCATAGCTTGTAATCTGTAACCTAGGCAGATTCAAGGTTTAATATAAAAGTTCTTTTGTGATATTTAATATTGTTCTTCTTAGCATTATTGATTAGATTCCTCATAATCAATAGTGTTTACTCAGTGTTTCATTATTGTTGCTTTAGAATTATCTAAAGGAGCAAACTCTTTACAAGCTCAAGGTTAAGATCTATTCAGTTAAACGATCCAACAAGTAGTAATTTGTATTTTTCTACTACTTAAAATAAGTGCTTTGAGCCTAAGACATTTTATGAGGCTTTTTAAACTCCTAAATGAATCTTGAAATGGAGGCTTTGCATAGGAACAATACTTATGTTCTTGCTGATCTTCCTCCTGGAAGAAAAGCAATAGGGTGTAAATGGATTTGGAAAGTCAAGTATAAGTCTTCTGGTGAAATTGATAGGTATAATGCTAGACCTGTGCTAAAGGTTATAGCCAAAGAGAGAGTATTGATTATGAAGAGACTTCCAGTCTTGTGTTAAAATGGTCACTGTTAGGTGCTTAATTGCTTTATCTGTTCAAAATAATTGGCCTTTATATCAACTTGATGTGAATAATGCATTTTTGTATGAGGATTTGAAGGAAGAGGTATATCTACGAGCCCTAACTTATCTTACAATAACCTGCAAAAACATGAACTAAGTACGGTAAGTCCTTATGACATATTGAGATAACGAAATATGAGAAATCTTGGAATTCTATAGCATGGTTCTATAATTGGATAATTCTATACTAGGTATGACATATAGTCATCTTGCACTTGTATCATGTACATGTATAATTTGTGAACATATGATATGACTAGACGATACTCGATCTGCCTATTCCACATAATAAATTCCCTAGCCGACGAGTACTCTTTTTGGGGCGCTATTCTAACATCATGCTTGTTTACTTGGGTCATCCACGAAGGACATAAGTACTAATTAAAGTATGGGTCATCCACTTAGGATGCTTGGTCATCTACTTCGGATGTCATGGTCATCCACTTAGGATGCTTAAGTCATCCACTTAGGCTGCTACTATATAAGCATGAGTCATCCACTTAGGATGTTTGTACGAGAATTCTATACCTTGCACTTCTTAGGCACGCTACATAGTTATTGGTTTGTTTCTGGGGTACCCTAAACTTATCTACGATGTTACTTGTGAGCACCCTACTCATAATAACGATGTTCTTTGTGAACATCCTAAACATGATATGACGCTCCTCGTGAGCATCCTAAACATGATGTCATGCTCCTCGTGAGCATCCTAAACGTGATAATGATGATCCATGTAAGAATTCTAAACATGATGTGATGCTCCTCGTGAGCATCCAAAACATGACTATGATACCCCTTTCGAGTATCCTATACTTGTCTTGCTTTCGGCTAAACCCGAATCATAACATGATAACCAATACTCGGCTGTTTCCGAGTCTATAAACATGGCAACCTTCGACTAAAATCCGAAGCTAACAAACATTCTTACATCATGTTTAATCTAATAACATGAAGCTAAATCCGTTAGTCACCTTTGGTCTTGATTAGGTTTTCGTAAGCTTTTTGCGAGCATCTAATCGTGCTATAACCATACTAATACAATTAGAACTTGATAACTTATGTATCTAACATATAATGGGTCCATACAACTTAACTTAATCATAAAGGGTCATATTTCATACTTAAACACTTTTTACAAAAATCCCTTTTTGTACAGAATTTTGGTAGCTTGTTGCACTTTTCTGTTTTTGACCCATTTAATCTTGCAATCAAGACCTGGAAATAATTTTGCTAGAAAGTAGACTCTTTTACCTTTCCATGTATGTAAAGCACGCTCCCAATGGAGCTACGGTTATTTTTCTATGATTTTCCAAAGTGGGTATAAATTTCTGCACACTATGTTGTCCTAATTTGGGTCATTACCAAAACGACCCAAAGCTCATACTAAGCTATCCCAATCTTTAACAATCTCAGCTTATTTAACATGTCTAGGTTATTATTCTTCAGGCCTTAAGCCAAATTTGTTTATTTAGGTGCTAAACTAAGCTCTAGCCAAACACTTCTTTATTAAGCACAATCATTCATAACTTCTAACAAAATCTTGATCTCTTGCCAAACTTTTAACCATGACTTAACAACTTAATTCTTAACATGATTCTATTATAACAAAACTTATAGCATCAAAATTCATCATAATTTAAGCTAGGGTTAATCTAACCATCCAATTAGCATAAACTCCCAATTTATCATAAACCCTTAAATTCAAATTCAACCACTTACCTTTGAAGGAGATTAATCAAGAAAGGATTATACTCCTTATGCTTAGCATGATACCTCTACCATGGTTCTTGGTTCATCCATGATTGATCCTGTGAAGGGAGTTCTAGTAATGGGCTCCTAAAGTCTCTATGAAGAAACATGTATCAAAAACACACATACACGTGTATGTTTGAGGTTAAATTCCTGGATTATAAGGCTTGTCTAAGCTCAAGGGTAAAGTGGTTATTTCTGCCCATAATGAGTATTTACACCGTTAGTCCCTACCATTAAGTCCTTTGCACCGTTAGTCTTTTTCGTTAACTATTTTCCACAAATGGTCCTTATTTCTAATTAAACTTAATGTAAAGACTTTTCTTATATTCTAATAGCAATATAAAAGTCTATAATTGAAACTTATAAAAATTAAGGTGTTACAGATATCTTAAAAATGCTCTTCATAGTGGTGTTCAGATCTATAAGGGTAAAAGTCTTAGTCTGCATGCATACTCTAATGCTGATTGGGCTGTATGTCATAAGACTAGAAAATCAGTTTCTAGTTTTTGTTTATATTTGTGTAATAATCTTGTTTCATGAAAAAGTAAGAAACAAGAAACCATTTCTAGGTCTTGGGCTGAGTCTGAGTATAGATGCTTAACATCTACTACTTGTGAGCTTATCTGGGTAGTATAATTTTTGAAAGACTTGGAAATGGATGGCTTGCTATTTCAATTGCTGCTAATCTGGTTTTCCATGAGAAAACTAAGCATTTTGAGATTGATCTTCATTTAGTTAGAGAGAAAGTTTCTTCTAGTGTTGTTAAAGTTAGAAAAGTTGCTTTAGCTAATAATATTGTCTATATCTTTATCAAGGGTTTGAGCATTGCTCAACACAATGAGTTTTGTGAAAAACTTAGGCCGGTTAAAATGTTTCAACCATGAACTTGAGAAGGGGTGTTGAACTAGTGCCCTTTTCTTGTGTCAGGTTGTAGCACTCAATCTTTGACTTATAAGGAAACAGGTCGTTTTTTTTGAGTCCAAATTCCTTTCCTGTCCTCTGAATGAAATTCTTTACTATGACAGTCAACAATAGCCACCTGCCATCGAGGATATATTTCTTCCAAGTCCATCTCATCCATTCTACTGAAAACTCCTTATCTCAAGTTGAGGAAGGTTGTTGGTTGTGCAAAGGAAGGACGTAAGTACTATCATGACGCACATTGAGTAGATAGAAATTGATGTATTCCACCAGCAGTTAACTAACATCAAAAATCTCTTACTGGCAAATTCGTAACTTATTAGTACTGCCAGTATTCTCCAAGGAGAGTGAAGACAAATTCTGAGAAGCACAGTTGGATATTAAATACCTATTCATAACTGTCATCTTCATAAAACCTAGATTGTTGTATAGGTCATCATTAATCAATCTCATCAATGTATGGCTTATTCTCATGATGAGGGCAATCTGATCCATGAAGTAGAAGACTTTTATAGGAACTTCTGGTTGATAGTTCCTTTGATTTTGAGCAACTTTGATCCTCCAATTGACTTATCTGTTTTTGATCAAACTTTCATTGCTTTGTCCACGCTTTCTTTTGATGTAGTAGATAAAAATTTCTAATTTGATGTTTTAGAACATTTTTCTGCATCTTACTTGGATTCTACATTTACCAACAAACCTTGATGTGATTGCCTTCTCAAGAGTGATTTAGCATCTGCAAACTATTTATTATGAAAACTATGAGGGGTGGTATTCATCAGGTATTGCTAAAAGCAAGATGCTTTTAACTCTTTCCTGATTCCTTCTAGCAGCTAGTTGTTTGGCAGTCTTAGGAGCAGGAGGGGCAGATGTTTCTCCAGTTGTTGGTGCAGGCTCTTCTTCTAGATCTCCATTGACAATAACATCCCATAGGTTATGGTCTATATGATGATAATTGTCGCATTTCAATGCTCCAAAATATCGTACTCTCATTTTCCTGATGGATAGGGATCCTTCATTTCAGTAATTGTGGGGGAGGAATGTCTTGTTCTGCCATCTTACAATTGAGTTCTTCTTATTTAGAGTTTCCACACAAGCTCTGATACCACTTGTTGGATCGGCTTTTATGAATAGGATCTGGTCCTTTAGCTAGCCAAAGAGTTTGCTCTTTTAGATATTTCTAAAGCAAACAATAATGAAATACTGAGTAAACACTATTGATTATGCGGAATCTAATCAATAATGCTAAGAAGAACAATATTGAATATCACAAAAGAACTTTTATATTAAACCTTGAATCTGCCTAGGTTACAGATTACAAACTATGATTACTATTCGATCTCTATGATCTATGTAGAATTATATCTACTAACTATGCCTATGGTTCCTTTTATAGACTAAGGAAACCCTAATGGGCTTTAAAAAATGCGTACAAAGATCATGCATATCCTTTCCTAAGATATCTCATGCATATCTAATAAATGGTACTAACTATTTTATACTAACGGTATTAACTAACTGGTCAGTACTTAACACTTTGTATTGTCAGTACTAATTACAACTAGCGGTACTAAGTAATATAACTAGTGGTACTAAGTCAGAAATGCATAATTCCCAACAAGATTGTTTATGTTTGATTATGGTTTTGATCAATTTCATGTTATGTTTGAGATCCATTTGTGCTTGAGTTTTGTAACAATTGCTTATCATGTTTGATTAGTTGGTGATTTCATAGGTCGAAAGGGTTTTCATCAAACAACTAGTTATAATCATTTTGTCTATGGATGTTTATCTATTGTATTGGCTATCTCTTTAGTGGCTTGATTATGCAAAGAAACTCGAGTGTGATTGTTAATGAATTTGTGAAACGAACCGCGAATCAAACTTATTAAATAAACATAATCGTGAATTGGTTGATTTTGCTTAATGCTTTATTTTGTTGTCTTATAATCATACGCGTGGGTTATATACTTTAAAATCAAAGATTAGAATTTGTTGCCATCATATTCTTAACTTGTAATCGATTTGTCAAAACCATCTTTATATGAACAATCCGAATATTATGAACTAATCCAAATAAGTGTTATCTTTTACTTATTAAATTCACATAATCATCATTTATGTGTTAATTGTTGCTTATATGGTAATTTAGTTGTGACATCCTTTTTTCCATTTTAATATAGCTTATTGTTACATAGATTCCTCACAACCAAAAAAACCTAAATCCTAGTAAACGACCTCGGCTTACCACAACAAACTAACTACATACGAAAGGGTCATACTTGCCCGTGTGTTCTTAGCTTATTTTGATAAATCGTGTTATAAATTTAAAACTAGTAGTCGCGGGACACATCAGTCCTTTTAGCAGAAAAAAGGGATGGAAGGTAATCATAGTCTAACTAAGCAGCAGATGCCTAAATCTGCATACCAAAAGAAGACGACTAGTACTCTGGTGCCTAATTCTTTTTCTGCTCTTGAGGAAGATAATGAGAAACTTACAAATGACTTGGCTGATGATACACGGAAGAAGATGGAGGCTCCTCCCAAGAAGACTCCTAAAAAGACTGGTATTTGGTCGGGTAGGAAGGCGGACTCTCATAAAAGAAATGTAGTTTTCTCTTCTGAAACGAATGTTCACTACTTTGATAAGGATGGTATGAATTTTGATGACATGGGACTGACGGTCGAGGAAGTGAAGCATGAGAATGCTTATAGCGAAAATGGTTGATGATTTTCTTATGATTATTGACATTTCTTGTGGATCAAGTTATTTTGCTTCATAGGTTGTGTCGTATTTGCGTAGAGGTAGTAATTTCTTAAGATTGGCATATCAATCTTATGTTGTTTGGTTTAAGCACCAATGGTGCGTACATGTTCTGCCTGGTAACGGGCTGTGATGTAGGACCTCACCTACATCCTGGACCCAAACAAAGAAGCTTCGGTCACTCGAAGTTACAAGACAAAAGTTTAGCTCGAAAGACTATGTTATATAATGTTTATTATATATAAGGGCCAAGATGTAAAAAGCCCAAAAAGAAAGCCCTCAAAGGCAAATCCTTATTAGTATAAATACACCTATTTTAGTCAAAATTAGGTTAGCTTCTCCATTTCATTTTTCATTTTAAGGGTTGTAGCCTCTCTAGTTTCTTTCAATAAAAAAGTTCTTCATACTATCTATACGGTACAAAGTGTACAGTATTCACTGATCACAAAAGCCTTCAACATATTCTTCGTCAAAAAGAATTGAATATGAGTCAACGCTGATGGTTAGAATTACTCGCAGATTATGATTATGAGATTTGCTATCATCCCGGAAAGGCAAATGTTGTGGCAGATGCCTTAAGTCAAAAGAAACAAATCAAACCACTCCGAGTTCGAGCATTAATAATAACTGTTCATCCAAAGTTACCTTCCTAAATTCTTGAAGCCCAAATTGAAGCCCTCAAAGAAGAAAATGTCAAAAACAAAAACCTACGAGGAATGGACAAGTCATTTGAAATTCATCCTGATGGAACTCGTTGTATCAAAAATCAAAGTTGGTTACCACTTTTTGACGGTTTGAGAGACTTAATCATGCATGAGTCTCATAAATCAAAATATTCTATTCACCCGGGTTCTGATAAAATGTACCACGATCTAAAGAAACTCTATTGGTGGCCTAACATGAAGGCAATCATTGCGGAATATGTTGGCAAATGTTTGACATGCTCTAGAGTTAAAGCAGAATGTCAAAAGCCATCCGGCTTACTGGTACAACCAGAAATTCCTATGTGGAAATGGGAAAGAATAATAATGGATTTTGTTACAAAGCTACCTAAGACCTCAATCGGACATGACACCATCTGGGTCATTGTCGATCGCCTTACCAATCCGCACATTTCATACCTACTCGAGCGACTGATAGTATGGAAACTCTTACAAGGTTTTATATAACAAAGAAAAAGTCCACTCGACATGGCCTACCAATCTCTATCAACTCGGATCGTTACAGTCATATTCGCATCCAGATTCTGGAACATCATTTCAAAATGCTGTGGTTACTCAACTAGACATGGTACAACAAACATCCTGAAACCGATGGACAAAGTGAAAGAACCATCCAAACACTCGAAGACATGCTACGAGCTTGTGTTATAGATTTCAGGAAAGGATGGGATAAACATTTACCATTGGTAGAATTTTCCTACAATAACAGTTATCATGCCAGTATCAAGGCAACACCGTTCGAAGCACTTTATGGTCGAAAGTGTAGATCACCTGTTTGCTGGGCCAAAGTTGGAGATTCTTAACTTACGGGACCAGAAATAATTCAAGAAACCACTGAAAAGATCGTACAAATTCGTCAACGCTTGCAAGCTGCAAGAGATCGACAAAGAAGTTACGCCAATGTAAGGCGAAAGCCTTTAGAATTTCAAGTTGGCGATCGTGTTATGTTAAAAGTATCACCCCGTAAGGGTATCTTTCGATTCGGAAAACGAGGAAAGCTTAATCCCCGATACATTAGACCATTCAAAATTCTTGAACGAATTGGCCCAGTGGCATACAAACTAGAGCTTCCTGAAGAGCTTAGTAGTATCCACAATACTTTCCACGTTTCTAATCTCAAGAAGTGCTTATCCGATGAATCTCTTATTATTCCAATGAAAGAACTTCAACTCGACGACAAACTCAACTTTGTAGAAGAACCAGTGGAGATAATGGACCGTGAAATCAAGCAGCTAAAGCGAAGTCATATTCCTATAGTCAAAGTACGATGGAACTCTAAAAGAGGACCAGAGTTTACATGGGAACGTGAAGACGAAATTCGTGCCAAATATCCTCATCTGTTTTCAATCATCATATCAAATATCCAATACATCTCGGGACGAGATTTCTGTAAGGATAAGGGGACATAACAACCCCTCAATTTTCATAAATGTAAATATCCATCTATTAAGTTAGATGATGTACAATCTATCAATTATATATGAACTCACTTTTTTCAGCGAAATTTTCGCTTTATTACATTACTTACTTTGCCAATATCTCGATGTACAACATTTCTTGCATAACTAAAGTTAACGGGCTCAGGAAACCTACATATGGAAATCCTATCTTCATATATGTCAAGCAATCATCATAATATATCAAGTCAATATCATAATATCATTTTTACAAAGTACATTATTCCTATAAAAGTACCGATTCGCAGAACTTATTGTCAAACGTGACTTTAAACCCGTTATCGTATGCCTTTAAACCTAATTCCAGGAATGTTAATATCTAAAGTGAGATGTACAAGCGACTAAAAGCATAATCACATAATAAAACATCTCATTGAAATAATAAAAATCTCTTCAAAATCAAAGTCAGAAAGTCCTTAAAAGTTCAATATACAAGTCATTAAGCATGATCTCTAAAATAGCTGTTTTACCTCTGCTTTCATTCTAATTTCTTCACCATCACTTGTGTACAAGCTACTACACTCAATATACAATGTGTAAACCCTAATTATTCTATTCATAAAGCTTATCATACATCTTTTACACAGTCAAAACCCTAAATTCAAAACCCTAAACCCTAAAAACGAGCTAGTTTCTGAACCATTACCCGTTTCTTCATTTTTATCCATGGAAAACCTAAACCAACACTCATATAAGTTATAATAACTTAATTTAAAACATTCTCAATCATATTCCATTATCATTTCATCAATTTACTTCAGCTAGATGCAAAACAAATCTAAGAAACCCTAATTATGCCCTAATTTGAACTTTGACCCAAAATTTTCATTTATTCTTCACCATTATTAAAATAACCCAAACACCGTATCCAACTTTTGATTATAATCCTTAATATAAGTCTCAGGATCAGTAACCTATCATTCTTAATCAAATGTATACGAAATCCAAGCTTAGAAAACCCTAGTAAACCCTAACGAGCCCTAAATGAGCCCGCGGCCTAACTTACTCATTTTTTGACCCGTTTTAACCCAAACCACTTGCTAATTTCCAATGATAATCCTTAATACCAACCATGAGATCATGTATCTATCATCACTTAAGAAATGTGTGCAAAATATAAGCCAAAAACCACAATTCGAGCCCTAGATAACCCGAACTAACCCGCGACCCCCTTTTTGCAAATTTGACCTATTTTAAACCCTTTCTCTTGCAAATAACTCATGCACATGCAACCCTAAGCAGCTTATGAACCTGCTAACATAAATATCTTGCCTCACTTGGTCTCCAAGGAGGCCACATCACCTCTTTTTGAGTCAAAACAACCGCGGCAGCCCATGGAGGTATCCACCTCCTTAATCTACATCTATAGCCTTCACAACTCACCCTATAGCTTCCATACCTCAGCTATTAGACCCTCCAAGTGTCTCACATCAGATTACAAAGGTTCCTTAGCCCTCTTGGTCTCATTCGACTATAAATAGGAACATAGAACCCTCATTTCTACTCATCCCCCACTCTCTTATCTATAACCCATATAAGGCAAGCAATACTTTGCTCCAATAATGCAAAGAAGAACTAAGAATAGAACAAGTGTAATCGTTGAAAGAATCGAATCCCTGGAGTCGTTATTCCTAGCGTACGAACTAAAAGTCCCCGGATTTCTGACCTACATCTAATCTATAAGCGATCCAGTCCCTCTAAAGCAGTATATTCTGTATTATACCTTTATAATGTTCATAAGATCATGCCTAAAATCATAAAATAAAGCTTTGAACTCAAATACCTATGTGTTTTTACCCTATTTTGATCCAAAATCCGTACACACCGTAAACCCTAATTTTCATTGTTTTTATGCTTAATCTCTAAGCTAAGCATGAAAAATATGTTATAAATCTATCCAAAAGCTTAACTAACATTAAAATAAGTGCTTTGATAAGTCATGAAAGAATTTGAATTAAAAACCTGCGTGTTTTCATTTTAAAACCCTAATATGACCCGTTTTGCTTCCTAGCTTAACGAATCGTTAATTTTAACTTGCGTTGTGTTAAATATTCATATTTTAGTTTATTATAACTTATAAATTCTATTTAAATTTACAATAAGCTTGCATGACAATTTGGATATTTTTGTTAAAATTATCCAATCAAGGGGTATTATCGTAACTTTCATAAACCTTATAACTAAAAGGACTAAAAGTGTCATTTTATCAAATTATATCTACAAGGGTCTATAATGTCATTCTTTTAAAGTACAAGTTTACTTTGGATATCTTTTAAACTTGATCTGACCAAAGTCGTAAGAAGTGCAAACTCCAAGGGTATATTTGCCACTTTTCAAACTCAAGGGTCTAAAATGTAACATTTTGAAAAAGTATAAAAACACATTCAAAACATTACCAGACATAACTTAAATTAACGCTTGACGTGCTTAATATTTCCAGATATTGAATAAAATGCTTAAAACTGCTTATGTTATAACTATTATATCATTCATCATCGAAGTACTTTCAAATCAATTCCTAGATGATTCATATCTTAACCACAATACTAATGGAGCTTCATATTAATGGAGTTTCATCCTTGGATTACGTTCTGACTGAGTTTGTTTGGGTTTACTATTTAAAGTTGCCCTAGCTCCTCAAGAACTTTTACTGAATGACTTCAAATTATGATGGCCCGAACGATGTTATGATAATTTTTATATCAAAACCGACATCGATGTAAAATCTTACATATTCAATCAAACTAAGACTGAACAAAAATTACCCCCAGTTGCCCGTGACGAAGACCATTACTATCATTTTCATTTACATTGCGTATCAATTTCCCTTAACTGTTCAGGTGTAGTTCATAGCCTCGCATATTCAATCTTTTTATTAAACCCCTGCGAGGGGGATCATTCTAATAAACATGAATCAATTATTTCTGTATGCTATTTTCAATTTACTATTGCCTAGAGTAACTGCTTTGCCTTAAGTCCCCATAAACATGAACCGTTAATTACTCTCCCGTCGTAAGCGCGAATGATGTGAATAGATCTATTAGGGCTGGAACTAACGTGTGGTGTACCATAACTGTAACCACTTGCACATCATTAGAAATTACGCGGTTATTTAGGCAAAGGTACCCGCAGGGCTATAACGATCACCAAACCCTAAGGCTTTATCGTATTCAGATGAGCTAATGGCAAAAATAAATATGTTTTCCCAATAATAGTGTGTATATCAACGACCCAAAACGCATTTTGCCATTCAAATAATAATACTTAAACCTATGAGATTTCACTCAACCATTGTGTTGACTTTTTACATGTATTATCTCAGTAACAAAAGGCATCGGAGTGGCGAGGACATGACGATGAAAAAACCGATTATCATTTAAACTTTTATTTAATATTTTTGGAACCTCTCATTTGTAAAAACAACTCTGAAGAAATATCGAATGAATAACTTATTTGTCAAAAACGACTCATTAGATGTCGTTTTTCTATGATTATGACTGTTGTAACTTGAAGTAATACCCCAGATTAGCTTCCGCTACTATATGTAAAAATGGGGGTGTTACAGTACACAAACAAATTCTTCTAGATCACAGCTTCTCAAAAAGCTCTGATACCACTTTATTATATATTTTTTTGAAAAAAATTTTTACCCCCACTTCAATAGATCATCACCGAGAATCCTTATGCTTGTATAAGGTTTTTGTTATATTAGATTAAATCTATCTAACACAACTATATTGAAACAGTGTTGAGTATTTTTAAGATTATCATGAATTCTAAACCTTTAATATTAAGAAATAATTTAATGAAATAGTAAACACAATGAACATATAATTCAACAAAACATAAAAGCTCCAATATTATTAAGCAAATAATACAAATACTCTCAAAGTATTAGGGTTTTCAAAGAACCATGAAGCTATGAATAATTCTATGAATGACTCGTATTTGTTTAGTTTGGTACATTTATCTCTATGCCTTAGGACCTCCTTTTATACACCAAGGAGTCCTATACGGCTTACAATACTTTCCTAAGTCATCATAATCTTCTAAATAAATAAATTATACATATCTTTTACCAAAATATCTCATACAAATCACATAAGCAGTACTAACTTCTTTACTAGCAGCACTAACTCCATCACACATTAACTTAGTAACAAACAGTAGTAACTTTTGTACTACATAAGTCAACAACTTAGCATATTATTTCATGTCTTTATCTCTAAGCATCTTAACTTCCACTACAGTAGTAACTTTTCTCATAAACAGTAAAGTACTTTGTGACTGAGCATGTTGAAACTTCACCAGCAGTCTTAAACACTTAGAATAATTTTCATTGAAATTCTCTAGCAGCACTAACTTTGACTGAGCAACATAAACATCATTAAGAACAGCAGTAATTCCAAACAACATCAAGAAGCTTTTAATCCCAACATTTAACATGACTGGTCCCCTTAATTTTAAGGGGGCCGCCTATCTGGAAAAAAAAATTGTTTTTCGATTTTGAATTATTTTGTAAATGTACAATTAACAAAATACGTCGGGAGCTACTAGCAATATTATTTTAGATAATCTAGTCGTCGAAATAATGAAGTTGAAGGCGAGAGGAAAATACTTGACATTTTTAATTTAACTTTTTTGTTAAGTTAAAGTTAAACTTTAAATAATTTCAATGAAATAATTAAGTGTTAAAAATTTTTAGATGCGAAGAGGTGGTTTAGAGATGATTGAAAAATTTAAATGACATTATTAATTAACCTTTTCATAATTTAAAAATACATTGAATTACTATCAGAGAAATAATTCCAAGTTGTCAAGCCGAGAGAATGATTTAACAATGATATTTTGGTAACGTTTTTCAATCAACTCTTGTTAATTGAATAAATCAATTACTCTCGGATGAAATAATTAATTGTCCACGATTTGTAATATTTGAAAACTGGATTAAAATATGTGACAATAGAATAATAGTTAAAGCTTTGAATGAGAAGATTTGATAAACGTAGTTATTGTAGACTGTAAGACGAGCTGGACGTCGTAGTCGAAAGGAGTTTGTTTCATACATAGTGTTTTGATGTCATGCCTTTCCGGCGTAAGACGAAAAACTAATCCTACTCTATTTAAAAAATTATTCCCATCTAACGACACTTTTCTTCATCGACGGGATTTGCTACTAGTAGACATAGAAGATTTCCATTTTATAGAGGTACGTAAAAAATCCTAATTCAACTACGTGAGAGATGAGTTCATAATGAACAAACTCTCTCAATTCTAGAAAACCAACAAATGACATTTTTAGTGACTACACTATTTCTACAAGCTTAAATTATATTCTATTAACTATAACTTATTTGATTAGCATATACTATATGTAACAGGAAAATATATAATCATTTAGCATTTACACATAATTAAATTCTTAAGGAGTTTTGGAAATAGATACATACCACCTTTGCCTATGAATTGTTTTCAACAACATCTTCAATAAGTAACGTTTGAAAGAGAATCTTTGTGAATAAATGTCGTAAGATTTTAAGATGTATTCACTCAATCGATTCCAAGAAGATGTTATGAATGACTTACTCCACTAAAATATTTGTAACGACTCAACCACTTGGTCCTGTGGATCATTTTACTGAATAATATAACCTTCACTTGCAAAGAGTTGCTCCTTTAGATAATTCTAAAGCTTCAAAATTGGAAACAAACACTGAGTTTGTACACAAGTTGAAAAACGTGTAAACAAAGAAATGTGTGTGTAAAGTAACAAAGAAATGTTGTTGAACTTTTTGTTTTTAAAAAAAATAAGCCGAATGTATTAAGCTTAAAAATGTCTGAATAAGCTAAAAAAATACCACAAATAAGCACAAATAAGCAAAATCTCAATCTTACAAACACAATCAAACACTAAAATAAGCACTAATTCACAATCATTGGCTCTTGATACCACATATTAACCAATAGATCTTGATTGATGATTAGTGTGTGAAAATTAAGGTGTAATTAGTGTGTGTGTTTAGAGAGAGAAAATACCTAACTTGCCTTTTGATTAAATGAAGTTGTTACATCTAACCATGGCATAAATTACTATTTATAGCCTTGGTTAGCTATTCTTATTAAACTTTCCTAACTTAGCACTTCTAGTCCCTGCACTTTATAAAAGTGCTACAAGTAGATTATTTCTTTATTTCTAACACATCTTGAACTCTTGGAGGATGTATCCAAACACAAATCTTGATCTTGATCTTTGATAATTTTGTCATCTTTAGTTATGCATCTTCATCAGCAACATGTCTTTTCAGTAACTCAGCAACATCCAACTAAGTTGGCTTTGTAGTTTTAGGCAAACTACCAGCCATTAACGGATTTGATATACCTTTACCAGTAGCCGTTTGCTCTGGGATAGGCAATTCTTCATTATAAACAACAAGGTGAATTGATTACCTTATAGTTTTGAGTAAACTATCAACTATCAACGGATTTGACTTGTCTTTACCAAAAGCCATTTGCTTTTGGACTAGTCAATGCTTTATTGCCATAACATGGTGCATTGATAACCATATAATTTTTAGCAAACTATCAGCTATCAACAGATTTAAGATGTCTTTACCAGGAACTGTTTGATTCTAGACTAGCCAACTCTTTACTATGAAGCAAGGTAAGTTGAGAACCCTATAATTTTTGGTAAATTGTCAACCATAAACATATTTGAGAAGTCTTTACCATAAGCCGTTTGCTTATGGACTAGCCAGTTCTTATGCCTATTAAGCATGGTGAACTGATGACCATTTGTTGTGTGGTCTTAGAACCAACATTCAAGGATCCTTCTCATCTCCCTCAGATTCTTTAGGTTCTAACTCTACAATCTGATTCTTGACAAATCTAATTAGTTCCAAAGCCATAATACTGTCTTCTTCAGTTTCTAACTTTAACTCTAGCAATTTTGACAGCACTTCCTTTTTCAAAGGATACTTATTCTCTACAAGCATATAAATGACTAATCCTTCATCAGTCACTATAGTGTGTACCCCTGAAGAACTATGTAGCTTCCAACTCACTATCTTCTAACTTTGTTGTGCATTCCAAAACTCAGCATTATCACTTTGATTGAACATGATCATCAAATCTCCCCAAAGTATTTTGTCAAATCCCTCAGGTGTCTCATCTTGGTATTTGTTCATCACAAGTTGATATATATCACAGATGTCATCTCTAACAAGTATAGAGAGCATTGCCATCAAGGTACTGAAGTATCTTCTTTGTCTATTACTTCTAATCACCACATTAAGATAAACATCTTCTATCTCCTCAGTCTCATCATGCTGTGGTTTGGTTGTAAGATACTCATATCTCCATTCTATGATAAGATACTTCTTGTCAAGTATCTCATAATCTACTTCCTTATCCTCATTAGGAGCTATAGTTAAACACAATCTTAGCTCTTCATCATCTTTAGAAGTGAAATTTCTTTTCTTAGACTTCATCTTCTTCCTTTTACCAAGCTTTCTTTTTCTAGTTCCTTCCTCTTCTTTAATTTCTCCCTTGACACTATCATCTTTCTTTACTCTCTTCTTAGAAGCATCAACAGCTTGTTCATTCATCTTCTTGATCACCTTTTCATCTTCAGCAGAACCAATAGCAATGAAACTATCATCAGACCTTTTTATCTTTTCATACAAAACTTGTATTTCATCAAAACTCTTGGTCTTCAGATCAGAATGCTTCTTGCCTCCAACATGCTTCAAATATGTCATCATTTGGTTTCTAAGTTGATTTCTTGAAGGAGGTTTATTTCTGATAGCTTCAGATCTTTGTTGAGCAAGAAATCTTCTTTGGGCAGCAATGGTGTCATGAAGAAATTTAGTTCTCTGCTCAATAGTATACATCTCTCTCTCTTCCTCTTGAAGTTTTTCAGCAAGTATCTTGTCAGCATTAAGTCTTGCCTGAATGAAATCATATTCATTAGAGAGTGCAGCCTTTGTAGCTTCTTCCTCAGCCAACCTTTTCTTCTCCTCTCCAGCTTCTCACTTCTCTTGAACCTTTTTGGCCACCTCTTCATCATTAGCAAGCTGTTTAAATTTCTTTTCAGCTTCAGTAATGCCTTCTGATTCAGTATCAGATTCATTTTCCTCTTCAATCCTCTTTTTGCCTTTATCTTTTGGATCAATTTTGGGAAGAGGTCTCAAAGTCAATATTGATCTTGTTGAAGTAGGCCTTGGTCTCTCAGTCTCCTTAACATTCCTAATCTCTACTCTTTTTTCATTTTCCTTGAGCTTCTCCTTGTTCTGACTAATTATAATAAGGACTTGTGAAATGGTCTCATCATCACCAAAGACTGTTAGAGTAGGTGTTATTGGAGTAGGTGTTGTTGGAGTAGGTGTTGGAGCTGTTTGAGTAACACTTTTCCCTTTATTTTGATCAGCAGTACCTTCACCTTGCCTATCGGTACTAACTTTTGTACTGTCAGTACCTCCATCTTGCTTATCGGTAGCTTCATTTCCCTTCTCGGTACCTTTATTCCTCCTCTCATCTTGAACATCCTCAGTCTCTATATAGTCTAATGTATCATCCACATCCACAAAATCATCAAGATCATCAAAGGCTGGATCTTTATGCACAGATGGTTCACCCTTGAAAGTTTTGACAGATTTCCTCCCTTGTTTGGATACATACTCCTTGTGTACCCCCTTTTTCTTCAGAGAAGTCTTCCTTGCCAATCTTGTCTTCATCCAGGCTTTGTGATGTGTGATAAATGGGTTGACTCCTTTCTTTAGCTTCTTGACTTGAGCCTTCAAATCCTTAATTTCTTTAGCCTAAGCTGTGACCTATTTGCATAAAGGCATACAAAGGTCATATACACTTTGGAGTGTCAGACCATCCTCATTCCCTGATAGGGATGCATCATTGGATGACTAACCTTCATGATTCCTACCAGAACCCTCTGGATCAGGAACAGCTATAGAAGGAGAAGGTCTAGGAGAAGGGGCAGTCTGTGTCTGAGGTTGGTCTTCACTTGGGTGAGGAGGAGAGGGTATGGGTTAGGAATCAGATGGTCTTTCTGAAGCCACACCCTCATCCTCTGTTTGTTGAACCAACATAAAATCAAATAAAGGTGTAACCTTCCCTGGAAAATTCTTACCCTTTTTAACCATAAATGTCAAGACCTTTTTAGTTAGGGTTGGGACTGGAAAGTAGTCCAAGGGGACATGTATATCTTTTAACTGATTGCTCAAGAAGATTTGTAAAAATCTTGGATACATTACAAACTTATTAGTTGCATCTACGTGTCGTATCATGCCACCAAAAATTAATTTTGAAAAATTGTATTTCTGATTAGTGGCTAAACAAATTACTGTTGTATGACGGTGGGGATGGGCGGGTGGAGGGGGGGTTGTAATCTCGCTCGCCCCACCTAGACACCACACACAGAATTAAAAACTACGACAACAAACACAATAATAGAAAAAAAACCCATCCATACTGACCCATAACAAAAACAAACCGATAACTTTATTGTGACCGGTTGGAGGGGAGGGGGGAGACGATGTTGGTGGGGGGGGGGGGGGGGGGGGGGTATTGATTTGATTGTTGTTTTTTCAATAGGGTTTGATGTAGAATTAGGGTTTATATTTGTTTATATCGGTTTGTGTTCTGTTAGTTTTTTTGATTTTTTTGGTTTTTTTTAGGTGATTATTTGCCTTTTGCTTTTACCATCTATTTAAGTTTTCCGATGTTTACTTAAAATGAATAATTATATGTGTTCTCTTTGTAATTTTTACAAATTAGAGATTTTGACTCTTAATAGTCTTAATCAAATATTGAGAGGAAAAACAGAATTATCGATGAAGTCGGAACTTCATTATAAATAATAAATTTAATTCAAGTTTATACTTCTGGTTTTCTAAAGAACAAAGTATTTTTCTTATTGCTCAAAAATAATGTGTTTATTATTAAAAATTGTGTGTCTCAGTAAAAAACGCAGATGAAAAAAAATGGAAAATACTAAAAAAAATATGTATTATAGTGATGAATTAAAGGATGAAGTTAAAAAATTAATAATATACAACTCCATCGCAATATAAATACATGGTCATTTGTCCGGTGTTCGCTCGCCCGATGTGACATCGCTGAAAGAAAAGGTGGAGAGGCATGTATATTTAGGGTCTGGTATCATAATAAGTACAAGGCTCTTGTCGGAGGCAGTAGTGAACCGATGTGTACGTCGAAAGAAAAGTAGATAACTTAGTGTTTTCTAAGCGATTAATAACTGTATAATAGTAATGTTCAATGTTGCAATGTTAGAAAATAAATAGTAAAAATTGTCCTGTTTCTAAAAACCAATGTTTTTTTGAACTCAACGTTTGCAAAAGTCTACAAGGCTTTATACATCAGAAGTTCATGCGTCTCGATTAGCTATTCTCGGGACTGGGGTCATCAAAAGTCCTTTTAGCACGCTACCCGGATGTCGGTGTGGGGAGGCTAGATAAGAAAGTACATTGTTATGGGAGGCAAGTGAACCATACGATGGAATTAGCTAATAGGTGGTTTTTGTTTGATCTTTAAGTATGTGATATTACTATGTTTTTAACATATTAGCTCTCAAATTGGCACGCTATGTGTAAAGCTTATTTAGTTTTTTTGGATTTGTCAACTATTCTATAGATATGTGGATTTAATGGTTTAAATTAATTTGAGGCTACACAACTTTAATATATGGTGTAGCCGTCGGGAAGAAGAAATTTAACAAGTTGTAATTATGAATAGTTTTAGCATGTCTTAGCACGTACTAATCGGTGATCTATTTTTTAAGCTTAGTATTGGGAAAAGTAAAAAGTCTGGGAATGATGAAGTTTATCTTTTAGGACATTAATTATGTCTTTTTTTGTTACCTTATGATCTTTCTAAAAGTTACCACAAGGTAATGAAAACAATACATTATGTCACACAAGAATAAGTTGTAGTTAGGTAGTTAATTATTAAGAAAAATCATAAAAAGAGAAAAAAGTTTTGAAAATGGGAAAACGGGTGTTTTATAACTTGTGACTTAGAAACTTTCCCCGCAAAGACTTTACTACTTCTTAAAGGATTAGTTTGGGGAGGTTTCGAGGTATTTGGTTATAAGGCATGTAATATTGCGTGAGGACACGCAATCGTTTAGTTTGGGGAATTTTGATAGGTGTAAAATACACATATCCGTTAACACCAAAAATGACCCTAAATGACCAAAAATACAGTGAAAATGGCAAAGATATGTGTGTTTTTGTGTTTTGTGTATGCAGGTATGGATAAAGCAGAAATCACAAGAAAACCGTCAAAAACGGGCAAACACGGACACGGGAAACGGAAGAGCACAAAAGAAGCCGGGAAATCAAGCCAAAGTCAAAAAGTCAACCAATGGTCAAACCTTGGTCAACTCAAGTCAAACAGTCAAAGTCAACACTAGAAGACAAAGACCCCAAAGTTACAATACTAGTCCCTCAAGTTTTCAAAGATTACACAAATGGTCCTTGAAGTCTAAATGGGCCCATTATCCCTAAAAACCTCACCCGGATCCAAAGCCCAAAACAAAAGCCCAATATCCAACCCATAAACCTTTTATAAAAATCCAGGGGCCATTTCTGCCATTATTGAAAGTCATTTGACACTTCACTTTTTCTTAAAACAACCACAAGGACTGAAATTGCCATTATCCCAAACTTACCACCCGTTTTACCCAATTCAGTTAAACTCAAAAAATAGGCGCCAAAACTTTGTTACTATTCATTCATCTTCTTCAATTTACCCACAAGTCAAAACAAAGGGCAAAGCTAAATTGAGGGTTAAAGAAGGTAATTCAAGTACTCAAGTACACCTTGGCAGGTTAAAATGTAATCAAACGCACCATATTGGCTAATCCCAACAAGGAATGACACGGTGGCAAATGAAGAAAGCACAAAAACCAGTATTGATTCTTCAATGATTAGAGGAATGTACGGATGAGATTAGCAGGAGAGTCTAACTAACTCAGGCTCCTAGAAACTTCCTTGGCTGCTATAAATAG